>PVJD01017040.1:0-18856 GCA_004026545.1 Mormoops blainvillei
TGTGTCTTTTATGAAGCCATTTAATCTTCTTAGAACTTAAATTCTTCGAGACAGAAATACCTGTCCCAGGTTATCTGCGATGATTTATATGCGGTAAGGCATGTGCAAAAGTCGAGTAATAGTAAGATATTACTCAAGTACTAATTGCCGAGAATATGTTTGTCTGCTCCATTTTAAATGAGAGCCTGGCGGCTTCAACCCCTGCTCTCAGGTTTTTACTGCTTGCATAGTCGGCTCATAAAAAGGCAGAAAAGCCTTTCACTGATGTGCTTGCTGATTCATTTCCTGAACATATAAGGAGATGAAAAGATAATTTATTCTACTTTTATTGATTGCTGAATGTCTCAGAGTTTTAGAAAATAAAAATTTAGAAAAGATTAATGCATGTTTCAATGCCTAGGAAGTTCTCCTTGGTCAGCTTAAATTATGGGGAGTTAAGCCTCGGAATTGTAAGATTTAAAAGCATGACTCAGGAGAAACAATTTTTTATGGTATTGTAAAGGTTGCAGGACTTTCTGGGCATCCCAATCAGTTGTAGTTGTAGTTTTATTTCAGTCTTGTTTAAGAATTATAGCCATGACCTGTCTGACACAATCACACAGCATTGGGAAATAACTGAATGATGAGTCATCCTTCTCAAGGTCGATGGATATGTCAAAGCTAATTACTCAAGATTTGACCACGAAAAATGTCGCGGGACTGTTGTGCGGCTGAACTCTGAAACTTACTCATCCCGCACAACTGTGACTTTATGCCTGTTGAAAACTCCCCATGTGCCCCTCCTCCCCTGGTGACTGCCATGCTATTATCTCCTGTACCTTGGACTGTGTATGTACCGTGTTTTCTTCACCTGACCATCTGTCAATGTCCACTTAGGTTTCTTTTCTGTCTTGGCTATTGTGAATAATGTTGCGATGAACGTGGGGTGCAGATATTTTTTTGAAATCCTGATTTCAACTCTTTTGGATATATACTCAGAAGTGGGATCGCTGGATCATAGGGTAGTTCTGTTTTTAATTTTTTCGAGGAATCTCCCTACTCCTTTTCCATTTGTAATGCCTATAGTTATCGATTACGTACGGGCACTTGAAGTTGTCTTAGTAAGGTGGATTTCATGTTAAGCGTTCTTACCCCATAAAAGCAAACAGAGCAAAACAAAACAAAAAGCAGAGGGAAGCCAGGAAGTTTATGGTTGGTGGTGAATATGTTTATTACCTAGAGAGTAGTGATGGCAGCACCAGATTACATAGATCAATAACGTGAAATTTCTGTGTACTGCTTATGTCTCAATGAAGCTGGGAAAAAGTGCTTCGGAGTCAACTTCTCAAGTTTTTATATTCTCAATATTCAGATTTTCCCAGGACTGTCATAAGCATAAATGTGTGTGTCTGAGGGACCCCAAATCCCCAGAGCTTATCTGTTTGGGTCATTATCCAGAGTGACCCACCTCTGAGGAGATGGCTGGGAGGGCTTCACTAGCCTCACATTTGACTAGTTTAGGCCTTTTGAAGCATATTTAGGAGCAAGATTATTTTATTTTTCTTCACTGAGGGCAGAGAGGAAGAACTTTCGGATTTTAGGAGGTGGTTTTTATATAGTTTTGAATAATAGTTTACACATTTTTGTGCCTGGTCATAAATCTTTTACCATTAGAAGGACCTTAAAAGGAGACTCATTAGAAACATCAAGATCTGTAGAGACAGATTAAATCAGTTGCCCCTTACTAACTTTCAAGCAACTTCCATTTTTGTCCTAGAAATATTGGCGGTATGTTGAATAGTTTCTTTAAGATGATTGTAATCCCATGTTGGGACACATTTTGTGAAGGGCGAGCGCATGCGTGTGCCTGCCCCGGAGAGGGGCTCAGTGTGCGTCAGGGTGATGTGTCCTTTCTAAGTGTGCTCGGTTCGGGTGCTCTTAGTCACGATGGTGACATGGAGACAGTTTAGCTCACGAGCTCTTCAAGGACCACCATTTCCTAACATCATTTTCCCTTACTTGCTCATGGAAAAGCAAAGAACTTAATCTTTCCAAAGTTCTGTCACCATAGAACTGCTGTGCGCGTTAAATGGCATGATGTACATAAAGTGTCGAGTTCAGGGTTTGCTGACGGATCGGTGGCGTGTTGTGCATCTTGATGGCAGCAGATAAGGAGTCGTTCCTGGAGCACCTGCAAACCTGCTACGTCAAATCCCTTTTAATTTTTATAACAATAATAATAATAATAATTATAATAATGATAGCTTGTTGGCCAATGTTTAGCGCGTACTTTGTGCCAGGCACTATTAAGTGATAACTTTGTTAGTTATGGTAAGTTGCAGAGGAAGATTTTGGGAAATACTTTGGTATCTCAGTGGAAGAGGTAAGAATCATATGAAAAAGAAGATAAAATTATAGGCAGGAAACGAGCTGTAAAAAAAAAGGATGATGAGTTGGAAAGAAAAATGGATAAACAAGGAAAGACTGAAAAGAAGCTGAAAACAAGCAGAAGTTAATCCGAGTGAAAATTCTGTTCAGCCCAGTTCAGCCCAACCCAGAAGTGCTGTCTAGCTGAGTGCAACTTATATGTAAAATATGCAAACATTTGTGCTAAAAATAGTTACTGTTTTAAGTCATCAAATTTTGAGGGTGATTTGTTACACAGCAAAACTAACTGATAAAGCCCCATTAAGAGCCAATTAATCTTTCATTTGAATTTCATTGAGCATAAGAATTAAGTCTTGTACCAATCTTGAACTCTTTCAGTTCCTTCTTCAGTTCCTTACACAATACAGGCATCAGGCTTAACGTTTCTTACACATTTACTCTGTGCCAGGTACTTACTGTTGGCATTATATGGAAGAATTAATGGAATACTCTGAAAATTCCAACAATGTAGATACTATTATCTTCATTGCATAGATGAGAAAACAGAGGTCCGGGGAAAAGAAGTACCTGCCAACCTCCCAAAGCCAGTCACAGGCAGAGTGGGTATTGGACCCAGTTATTCAGCTTCAAAGAATATACTTTCAGTTCTTACAATGTACTGCTTTGCTGCACATGCGGGCATTGCATATGATTCAGCTATGTTGTAACAGTCTTCATTTTTCAGAAAATGTTACCTTTGAGGAAGGCATGTAACATTTTCCAGAGAACCGCTTGGTCCAGGAGCTATTGGCATGAGTCACAGCTGGGTTCATTAAACCTCGGGGCCTCAGGGGCGCTGCTGAGACTCCGCGGCAGGTTTCGGAGGATGCGAGCCAGGGTGTGGAAAAGAAAATAAACAACACTAGAGGCTCTAGAAATTTATCTTGCTGAGAATCCTCCTCCCTGGCTTTCTCCTGAGGAGAGTGCCCTCGCTTCACTTCTAACACAGCTCGCCGTCCTGAGGGATTTGTTGGGAGGGTTTGTTACTAGTAATTCCCTTCTGTTTGTTGCCTCTTCCCTTAGGCTTTTGTCACCTCGGTCCCCTGTGAAGCACCAGGTACATGAGGACTATTTTGTATCAGATTATATGTAAATATTATACATATATAAAATTGTGTGTATGTATATATGTATATGTATGTATATATATGTATAATGTATATACATACACACACACACACACACACACGCATACATACAGTTCCTGACCTTAAGAACTAAAGATAACTTAAGAACATGGATGGAGAGAGATAGATTTGATTACAGGGAGGGATCTGTAGTATCTGTAGGAGGCTGGGTTTTAACCTGGTGAAGCCAAAACCCAGCCTGATGACCTTGGGTTTCTCTTTTAGGGCATCCTCAACCAGCAGCCTTTGCAGGCATGCACTAAGTGTTGGTGATGTAGATTTTATAAGAAATCAGGGAAGAGAAATAATCCTTAAAGAAAATAATTTGCGATAGACTGTCCATTCACTCCTTGGATCTCGGTTTTATCATGAGCTCAAATCAGACCACTGGGAGAGTGACTACGTTTTAGACAGTTCGCCAAATTGCCTTCATGTAATTGTATTTTAGCGTCTTCCCCTTGGGACTGAAGATGTCAGAGCCGGGCTCGAGCCCTGCTCGAGTTGTCGGCTGTGTGATGTTGGGAGAGCTACTGAACCACTTTAAGCCTCCATTTCGTAATTTGGAAAATGTAAGAATAAATACTTCACAGAGGCTTGTGAGATTTTAATGTTATAGCCCCCATAAAAAATAGATGTCCTTATACCTTTAAAATAATCTGTTACTTAAAAATAACCATATGAAATTCATTTTGGTGTATTTGCTACAAAATCTGTTGTAAAATCTGTTGTCAAGGTCATTGCCAATTTTCTATTTAGGCTTTACTACCAGTTTAAAAAGAACTCTGCTTCTCTGAGAAGATGAGACTGTCTCCTCATCCCCCCCACCCCACACCCCCAAGGCTCTCTAGGAATAAGAATGAGCTAATTGGCATGGTTATCGCTTTGTCCTGGGTGCAGAGAAACTCAGTAGTATTTGTACATCATAGCAAGTATATTACCTTGCCTCGTTGACTTATTTACTTCTCTCTCTCTCTCTCTCTCTCTCTCTCTCTGTCTCTTGGCCGTGACTTTAAAATTTCTATTTGACTGCCAATATTGTTTAGGTGTCTTATTTTCAGCCAATTTGAATGTTTTTAGACAGAGGAGCCATCTAAATTAAGTCAAAATGTTCCTTAGGCTTTCAAGGTGTCTGTTTCTTCACCTGACAAATGCCCTGCTTCTTTTGGAAGGCTGACAATATCAGGTAATGTAATCGAGTGAGTTTTGGAAATTCAGACACAAAGGTCAGCCACGCCTAGCCGCCGTGGACCAGCAGTCACTGACGCGACCTTGGTTCCTCTCAAACGCTCTTCAGCACAACCGTCATCTCTGAGCTCAGAAGTAACTCCCTCACAGGCTTTGCAAGGGAATGTGCACTTGGAATGGCACGTGCCAACACCTGAAACTCAATGACCCTAAATAAAGGAGAAGATCATTTAGATTTGGGATTTTGACAGTGGTTAGAATTTGTATGCAGCTGCACCTAGCAGGGAGGTCGTGAGAAAACACCAAGAAGGCAACAGGGGAAGAAACTCTGAGGTTATGGAGGTGCTTCCGCCCACTCCCACCGTGAGTCCCGGACTTCTCTCCCGGTGGGCCCTACCCAGACATCACTGCTTTCCCTCTCTCGTTTCTTACCTGTAGTCACATCAATGCACGCGCACTACAGAAAGGATAAGGAATAAATGTGTAAGGACTCACAATTCTGTCATGCAGGAATAGCCATGATTATCTTATTTTTATCTCATTATGCATATTTGTGATTTATCACATCCATAATTTTGTTCTGTTGTCTCTTTAAAAATAAGTGCATAACATTATGTCATATTGAGCCTCAGTATTTTCATTCATTGGTTGGATATGCTAAGCCGTACCTCAGAACTGACTTGAAGATTAAATGAAATATATGGGTATGAGCAGCTTGATGCATATTAAGAGCTGAGTAAACGTTAGTTAATTTTGAATTGAATCAGTGTTTGGCCTTGGAGTTGCATCTTTCTGCCTTGTCCCATGGAAAGCTCCGTTTTTTACCGAAGTCGTGACCCAGGTGAGTGGAAACAGAGTACACTGTGGACTGAGGACAGCCAGGATCTGCTGCCTGAGGAGACAAATGTAGTGAAAAAAATAGGGCAGTACCAGATTTCCTCAAGTTGCTACTTCAGCAACTCAACCAAAAAAGCAAACCCTTCCGACCAAGTGCCCTTAGAATAAAACTGGCCACAGTTCTTTCCTCTGCAGGCGGAATTGCTGATAGGAAGCGGGAGAGAGCCACTGTTTGGCACGGCGCGAGCAGCACTGTGCTCTTCCCCGAGGAAATGCTACCACGTTTAACACTCTGGTTGCGAGCTTGTCCCCACGAACAGCTTAGCACCCTCCTCAGGGAACTGGCTTCCCCGCCCCGGTGCAAAGACGATGGAAACCAGAGGGCCTGCCCCCAGATGCCGCCTTGACTCGACCGTGCCTCAAAGCGATTTGGTTAGCTCTAGCCAAATTATGCGGCCACTGAACAGCGGAGGGGGATATAATGTAGGGAAGAAAGCAAAGCAAAATCCCCCCAAACCCCTCAAAGCAAAAACCAGGTTTTTCTCTGAGAGTGGAGCGAACACGATTGGCTTCGGTGGAGAGGGGGCTGGGAGTCTGCACTGGTTCTCAGTGGGCATCGGTAGGGCCCACGAGAGAAGCCCAGTCTGGAGCAGCGTCCACCCTCCTCGGGACAGTAGGTCAAAGGGTGGCTGATGAAATGGTCCCATGGGGTCAGAGCAGGAGTCGGAGGGACAGCCGCCGTGGAAGCCTGACGCTCATTTACTTGTTGACCCAGTCCGCCCTCTTTCTACTGCTCTACTATTCGTGTAACCCCGAACTCTCAGAGGTAACTACCCTTTTACTGCGGCATGAGAAAACGATGTGATCAGCCGCATGAATTCGCTCGTGTGTTTATTCATTCAACATTTACCTATTCACACATTTTTACTGAAAGCCGATGACTGTAATGGCCGCTTTTTATTCTAATATATTCATATTCACATTCATTTTAGGAGACTCATATGAATCACATCTGTGTTCCACTTCTAAGAGCTCACAGTCCAGTAAGAGAGAGAATACCTTGAATATCAATAATCATAATAAAAAGACAACTATTCTAAGTCCATGGAGGAGGCTGACACATGGTGCCCGAGTATCAGGAAGAAGGGAACAGCTAGTCCACAGTAACGTGGGACTTCAGGAAGCCCCCTCTCAGTACTGTAAGACTTGAGGGTTTCTGTCTTCTCGATCCGTCCACAGGGTCCTGCAGACTGAATCTCCCTTGAGTGAGCCCGCCGCAACCCCCAACTGCCCTGGGTTACCGGTGCTTTCAAGACCCGCCCATCTATCTGAAGCCCAAGTGAAAAGGTGCCCGAGGAGCTGAGGACTCACTTGTGTTGCTAAGAATGGGCCTGCATTTCCTTAAGGTAATTCTCTCTATTTCTGTAAACTTACGATGAGCCTGAAATGATTTTTTAAGAAGCCATAAATAGGACTAGAGGGTTTAGGGAAGTAAATCATTCTTCTCTTGCCCCTCCTCCCTCTCGGCCTCCTGTGTGGCCCCTAAATGACCCCGACACCGAGGTGGATGGACACACTGCGCTGGGCCACGGTGAGAGCTGCCTCAGCACAGCCTGTGAATGGAGTGAGTTGAGGGGGGGGCAGCTGTGGCTGGGAGGCGGCAGCAGCAGGCTGACTTCGGGGCTGTGCCAGGGGAGGATGACCGAGGAGAGGGCCCCCTGCTGACTCAGGGGCTGCAGGCGGACAGGGAGCCGACGGGGAGGGCTGCGCCCCAGAGCTGCTCTCTGCAGGACGAGGGCAGTGCAGCTGCTGCCGGCCTCTGACTCACTCCTCCAACAGGCTGGTTCAGACGGAAGGCCCTCTGAAGGCTGAGGAAGGGAAAAAATCACTTAACAGAACATTGCTCTTTAGATACACTTGGGCATGTAGATTATCAGTTGCCCATTAGAAACAGTGACAGGGCTTTAGAAAGCACTGGTTGCCAGCCCCCACGGCTGCAAGTAAAAGGTAACCAATTAAACCATTTGCAAGTAAAAGGTAACCAATTAAATCAGAATTTCTGGGCATTGAACCTCAACACTAGCTACACCTAAAAGCTCCCCAAAGATTCCAGTCAGTGGAAAAGACCAAGAAAACGCAGCCTACTGCAAAGTGCTTCAAGCCTCGAATAACCAGTGGGCGACGCTCTGGAAACCTACTGAAGTTGTTCCTGTTCCCAACAAAGCACACCCCTCAACCGTCTGATGCTTCCCGCTTACAAAACGTTTCATGTGCATGGCTTAATTCGATCTTATCACACCCAAGAGGGCAGTTAGAGGATGATTAACCCGGTCTCAGCCTCAAGGACACAGCTTCCCAGAGTCCTCAGGTGACTGCCTGCGGTCCCAAGAAACTGCCACGACCAGCGCTGGAATCCCGACGCTGGGACCCATAGCCAGCACCCCTCCTCGTTCACCACGGAGAAGTTCGCTTCTCATGACTCCGAGTGCCCTGGTCCTGTGGCCCTGAATTCTGCCCCAGTCTGCTTCTACCTACACCTCTGCTCCTCGAAACATGCACATATTCTTGAGGAAAGGGAATGTAGATAGATCCCTCTATAGCATGATGTGACTGAGCCTGGGTTACCTCTTGGGATAATCAAGCATTTTGAAAAAACGCCATTCACTTGCTTTTTTCTGCTGAAGTTTAAAGAACAGTGATCGTTAACCTTGCCTGCATTTTACAACCATCTTGGAAACTGTTAAAACTCTCAATGCCCAAGTTGTACCCAGGACCAATTAAATCTGGTCTTGGGGTGACCCAGACCTCGGCATTTTTAAAGCGTTCCTGAGATCCCATTGCACAGCCAGTATAATGAAGCTTCATGAGACTTTGAGACAGGGAAAGAGAGATTATCTCTTATTTTGCTCTAGAAAGCTGTTTATGTGCTGGCCTAGCATTGTGTTGCATTTTCATACCATTTTAATATTCATAAACTGCCAAGGTATTCTCGGCCCCTATTGTAGGATTGGCACTTTATCTGTTGTATGTGCCATGATGCAGCTTATATCTGGTAAGATGCTTTCATTTGCAAGTAAAAGGTAACCAAACTCTGCATTTCTTCAAAGATAAGGAGCATTTATTACCCTACTTGTAAGAACTCCTGTGCGGGGCAGCCTCACGCTGGTCGGTCCAGTAGCTCAGTGACATCACCAAGGACCCGGGCTCTTCACCCCCTGATTTGTCCTCCTTCATGCATTACCTTTGCTCTTAGACTGAGTCTCATGGTCAAGTACCTCATATAGCTGCTACCGTTCCAGCCATTACGACAGTATCTGATCAAATGATAGCATTAACTCTTTTTAAAGCAAGCAAATTTTTTTTTTCCAGAAACGTCTCAGCAAACGTCTTCAAATAACTCATTGGGCACAATTGGATCACCTGACACCCACGAAAACCAACATTGGCAAGAGGGCTGGGATTTGCCTAATGGGCATAAAAGCTTGTAAAGTAACGCCTGAGCTGGGGGTGCATCATTTTCCCTGAGGAGTGGTTCGCCGAATAGCAGTGGCGTTCTGCCGGCTGGGAAGATGGAGGGCTGGGGGCTTAACTGAAGAAGCCGGTCACACCCGATGAAATGGAAGAAGCAGGATTTGGACGTGGAAGTCAAATCTCAGCATGTGCCCTCACTATATTTCTGACTTTGGATAAGTCACTGTCTCCCCAGGTCTCAGTTTCTTCAGCTGCCAAATGGAGGCCATAGTATGAGCATAAAATGTACAAATGTGCCCAGAAACCACCAGAAAATGCCTGAAATGTATGAGCTACACCATATATGTTGGTACCCTCTTTTTCTCTTTTCATCTTCTCTACTTCCTTCCTGATACCTCTGAGTCAAACGCAGTTATGACTACTGTCCACTGCAAGTTTAACAGTAAGTTAAACAGTGAATCTATTGGTAGTGGGAAATACTGGTTAGAAGGGAATACAGAGCAAAAAGGGAGAATGTAGACAAGAAGAAGATACCAAAGATATATAATAAATTGCAGCTTAGAGCCTTCAGACAAAAAACATTCTCTCAAAAACTCTTTTCACTTTCTATGGCAACTTTTACCTATCAAACAGTTTTGGTCTTTTTTAAAACTTCTTGTGGTTTATCAGGAGTGGCTGAAATAAATAATATAACTGAGCCCCGTCATCATGATGATTGTGGAAGTGCCTTCCAGAGAAAACCGCCCAGGTGAATATTATTGCTTCCCATTTTCAACCGGCACATAGTTGCCATTGATAAATATACAGCTAACGGTCTTTCAAGGACACTCACATTACGTTGCAAAGCACAACATGCCTGCACATGGTGGGGGCGGGGCGCTGGGGAGGGAGAAGACTAGGAAATCACTTTTTTGAACTTCTTGATTTCACCGACTTTTTAAATGGAATGTGGGCTTCTTTACTTTTCTAATCATGTCCTGATGTTATGGTATTGTATTCGCTCACTTGAGAAAATGAGCAGTTACACCTGAGAAAGATTTTTAGAAACAAATGCTTCAACAAGAAATGTTTTTCTAAGACAATGTGACTGTAGAACGAAACTGAGCAGAAACTGAGTTGTTTATATCTGACCCACCCTCTGTGAAGGGCATGGCAGTCTATCTATATATAAATGTGGATGAAAATGCTTACGTGATTTATCAGGCATTAAGTAATTTATTTTCTGTAGTATATACTTCTCAGTCCCTGGGCAACTACAGAAGGGAGTGTTCCTAGAAATCCGTGCGGCATTCTGAGGGGGAGGACGTGGAAGCTCACAATGCACGTGGCTACTGATCGAAAGCTCAAGCCGTTCTTAGTATCCGCTGTTCTGGTGTTGCCCTCAAGATGTTATTTGGGGATGTAAGCCTGGAACTGAAGAGGTAGAGCCTTGAGTGGTGGTAGAAAGTTGGCATGTCTGAGGGAATCCTGTATCAGGTATGATGGAGAATGTAATAAATGTACTCTCCCAAGCACCAAACCAAAAACCACAGTCCATCTAGAAGGAATTCTGGAATGTGGATGTCACATTGGGTGTGGTCAAAAGTCAAGGATTCACCGAGGCAGAAGTGCATACCCATGCATGTTGATGGAGTGAGAATCAAGCAAGGCTAATGATATTTCAGCCTGTAGACACCATGTAGGGTCCCCTCTTGTCCATCTTTTAGCAACTGTGCCCCGACGCACATCTGACATCTGGGATCTTATCTTGATAATTCTTTTTTATCATCCAGTAGCCATTTTCTACACTGTACTTTTCTAAATCGGGTTGGTCCTCTAAGTGTAGAGGGAGTCAGGGCCGACACCAAGGACGAAGTGAAATGTTATCTGCCCTGCTGCAGGTGTTGAGACTATCTGCCCCGACTAATGCTGTAAATGTTTCTCCCCCACTTCTGTAAGCCCCTTGGTGCCAAATCTATACTACGCCTCCCAATACCCTCCTCCACTTAGCCCAGCATAAAAGGAATGCGGGGCTATTGTTCTGGGCTCAGAATTTGGAGTTTGTCTCCTCTGGGCCTGTGCACGTAAATAAAGATCGTGCTCCTAACCCCTCAGTGTCTGGTCGCTTCATTTTTCTGTAACATAAGTAATAGGGGTTTTCTGGGTGCATGGACCCTGACATCTAGAAGCACTGCTGGGGAAGCTAATAGATAAAGAAGAGATGCTATAACTGTCGAGTGCAGGTCACACCTATGGGCACAACTAGAAACTACTTACAGGATCCAGTATAGCATGGAGTTCTGTCATTGTCATCTCTGTTTTCCAGGTGAGTGTCAGAAGGATAGAATCTCTGCTGACGTGCACAGTGAAGTAGGCCACTGTGGCGGCGAAGCCCACGCACTTCATGACCCCCATGTTCCCCGCCCCCCACACCCATCTCATCATTAAAATCCCAGATTTCTTGGCTCCTCTCCAACCTACTGAATCAGAACTTCCAAGAGACAGGCCTGGGAATCTGTATTTTATATAGGATCCCCACTAATTCCTGGGACCAGGCAGGTTTGGGGTCCTCCCCTGAAGCCCTCCTGTGGCCTAGAGAGAATGCCTTACAGCTGGGGAGGGTCCTGGAGCCCTGGCTAGGAGGGGCACGTCGATTTTTCTAGTTGTTTTGAGAGAAAATATTCTCCTGTCACCAGGACTCCCCAGACAAAACATTCAAATTTGGAAACATGGACTAGGGACACGGGTGACAGATACTGGGTCCCCTCTGTCCTTCCGCTTCACCTCTGCCCTGTATCTTCTTCCGCTTTGTATCTTCCTTCTCACAGCTCCTCTGGGCACCTTTAGAGCTTGAGCGTGGGGCTCTCTGCTTGGGCTTCTCTCACCCTGGTTTCCCTGCTGGTCTCCTTTTGTGACCCTAAGGAAGTCATCCCTGACTCCTTTTCACAATAAGGAGTTTTCTCTCCCTTTCATTTTCCAATGGTAGAACAGAATTATCCGGATGCTATGCTTTCAACTTTTTTTCTGAGTTTCCTCATCAGAAAACTGAAGGTGGAAGGTGGGAGAGAGTTTTCGGAAGTGTGGTAAACTAGACCAGTTCTTAAGGAGTCTTCCCAGGGCAACGTTCTGCAATTCTATGAATGTTATTTCGTGGCAACAGACGTCCTTTCTCAGAAGGGAATGCAATTGCTATCCTAAACCTTAAATAAATGATGAGTTCGTTTTAAACATCTTGGTGTCCATGGAAGAACCTTAAAACAAAAATTCTACTAACATTATCGACGCAATGTTACGTTCAAGAACTCCGCAGGTTTCTGTGCCGTTGATGAAGCCCGCGCTGCCCCGGGCCGTCGGCGAAGAGGGGAGCTGCGAAGGCCAGGATGGGCACCGCCCGGGGGTTCCGCCCTTCTGTAGCCCCGCGGACCGGGCTCGCCTTGCGCATGAGGGGTACAGGGACCCCTGATGGGGGCTTCTGAGGGAGAAGAAAGCCTCCTTTCATTGCTCCCTTCTCAGCTTTCCATGTTTAACACACCACAATATCTGAAATTTTACTATTTGAAATTTATGGCTTTGAGTGAATTTAGGAATCCATGCTAAATTGCAAACACAGCGGCAGAGGACTTCCACAACTTGTAGTCATTCACATGAGTTTATTACCTTATAGGAAATGAATCAGATACGCTATAAATCCTAGTGAACGTGGAACAGAAGTTTCCAGAACTGAAAGAATGCCATGTCCATGTACTGGGAATGCAGAGATAGTGAAGAGGACGCCAGCATGACACCCAAAGCTTGGCTGCGATAATAATTTACCAAATATCTCATTGTTTCTCCCTCCTGGGAATATTTTGGAATTAGAATAAAAATATCTTTTAGGTCTGAGAACTTGAGCAAGGCCATGGGAACAAAGCCCTACTCCACGATTCTTATCCTTTGCATATGTATAGCAGAAGCTGCTCGGTCGCAGAGCATTCTGGTCACCTTGCATTTCATTAGCAGATTGATCTAAAGCAAACTCTAAAACAATTCTTGCAGAATTTCAATGACTATGTCAATATCAAAATTTATATTAATGCAGTTAGCATATTTCACTTTGAATTATGGTCCGGGTTCTGTGCATTAATGGAGATAGCAATAAATATTTTGGCAGCGTTTAAAGATAATATCAGCATAAATTAATTTCTTCTTGCAACTCACTTACTTCTGGTCTGAGGAAAATGGGTCAGTGACTCCCTCTAGAGTGATTTCTCTGCTACTATATCATGTTGTGAAACGCACATTTTGGAATGACAAATATAATTTTTTTTTTTAAAGAGAGAGAGAAAAGGGACAAAAAAGAAAAGAAATGTATCTTCGAGTTTTAAGCCATAGTAGGTCCTTTTGACTAGGGCCTACTAGACATCCTTCCAGATGTTTAAATCTTTGAGTGATACCTGGCCCCCTGTGTTAGCTGGGATCCACTGTAAATACTGCCACAGCACACCCGGTACTTCCAAACAGCCTCCCTGCGACTGATAGCATTCAGGCCCTAGCAGGTCCCAAGCAAAACGAGGCCATGTCCCGAAGCTGTTAAGGTTTGTAGATCGTGCTACTGCCAACATTAAAAACGGCCTCTGAGGCAGAGAGCAGGAAGGACTGGGGAAGCGGAGAGAATTAGGCGAGAGAAAAGACCATGACATCAGCTTGTCAAAGCTTTTCAGGCAGTGTGTGTGTGTGATACGCTGTTTAACAAAATTTCATGTCCCAGGACCGCGGGTCATCCACTTTCTAGCTCCCCTTTGGGTCCACTTCGTAATTCTAGCGATACAAGTCAGTGCGACACTCCATGACTGCACGTGGAGAATAAGTAATATTTTGTGATGTTAAAAAGAAATTTGTATACAGGTTGGTAGAGACATAACATATCTGAGGCATGATGTTTATTCTTTAACATGGTAACTACACGGACACTAAATTCTAGGTTTGCAAATAGTTTTATTTTTATAGACATATTTGATGAGATTTAACTAAATTTATAAAGTAAATTTTAAGAGTATTTTTATTTAATAATTTTTGTTTAAGATATTTATGTGCATTCTTATGATTTGTAGTTTGCTTTTACTTTTAATAGATACTTCTGAATATTCAGAAAAATAACTTTTTGAGAAACATGAACATGGTTTTATATTTCTACATTTATTTTATTTTACATTCTTTGATAAAATACTCATTTGCACATTTGAATAAAATCTTTTACTAGCTAATTCTTAGATCATTTAGGATGATTATATAGTGGTATCTTAGTAGAAACAAAAAATATTAAAGTAGAGCTCAACAAAATCTATAAATATGAATAAACAGTAGAAATAGAATATCTTCAAAAAAGGCCATGTACTTAAATGTTTAAAAATTGGGAAAAGTTAAAGTGAGCTGGTTTCCTTTGCCTATACACATAAGAAAAGCAGTTACTAGAACCAATGAAACCCTGAAAAAACAGCAATAATGGAGAATATTTAACAAACACTAATATAACATTGGTGTGAATATGTCTAATAAGAATCAGAAAACCAATGTGATGTGTTTAATATTTAGTCAAGCACAATAATGCTTTTGATGGCGCAAAGAACAAAAATTTTACAAAAATATAACTGGATAATTTCTAGATTAAATAAATATGATTTTGAAGTTTTATGCTAGAATGACTGGACAGCTCAGGCAGATAAAAATAATGAAAGAAGCGATTATTATTTAGGATGGATAATTCAAGGTGAGCTTACTCATTTATAGGTAATAAAGAAAAGAAATTATACTTATAATAGAAAAAGTATCATTACTCAGTTCAACTACATTGTACTAGGAATATTGTACAATTATATTAAGTGAATATGATTTATTATGTGAATTTTGAATTACCAATAAAAGAAAACCAGGGAATCAAAATTAATGAGTATTTTATTGATTTTTAGAACTATTTTTAACGGCACAGCTTTTGACTTAAGTGAAGATCTAAAAAATTACCTCTCAATTGTCCTCATTAATTTAAAAGATTGTCTAGGGCAAGGCTATTATAATAAAGCTAATAAGGTTGTTAGAAAAAAGCACATATGACAGAATTTTGATCCATAATCCAGAAGTATATATTGTACATTTTGCATAATCTGTATTTTTTTTTTTTGTGGGAGACTTGGCCTCAATTGTTCCAAATTCAGTGGCAGTTCAGAGATTATATACATTTTGGATTTGTCCAAATGGGGAATTACTTGATGAAACACATGTATTTGACTTTACAACTACCCTTGGAAAGACATCGGGAAAGCTAACTAAATACTTTTGAAGTAATTGTGGTTAACGTAGGCAAGATACAATGTATACTAAAGAGTTAAGCTCAACAGTATAAAATTCACAAAGGCGAATTGTCTTTGGAAAAAGTGAAATACATTTGGAATTTGTGTTCTCTGTAATTATGTTTTATCAACCATTTAAAAAATTATAAATGACTAGCTAAATTTACAAAAAACTCAGCTGATTCAGGTTTTGCTATTTTACTTTTGTAAAGATTAAAAATATTTTTTAAAACTTATAGAGGACATTTTTGTCTAAATTAAAAGAAATGATGTGAAATATGCAATAATACTATATGTCATTACAATAAGTTTTAAATTCTCACATGTGCATAAAGGAGAATATTGAGAATAAATTCTACAGGTGGCATTTTCTGGGAATAATAGATCAAGGTATAGTCTTAATTGAGAAAAGATTTGAACAAACAGCAACCTATTGACCATTTTTTTCATTTGACTTCCTAACATTAAAAATTTGCAGCAAGAATAACTTTAAATAAATATATGGATTTAGATATTATTTTTAAGGGATGATAAATATGATATATATAACAATTTACATATGAAATTAAAATATTTTGATAAATATTCTGTAATGAAAATTTTTCACACGTGATTCTATGACAATGTTTGAACATAATGTGCAAAATACATTTGATCTAGTATTGTGTAAAAGTTGCATTAGTACTTACATTTTCTGTTGCCTTAGCAGAGCAAAGTTTCTCCAGATGGACATTAATAAAAAGAAAAAATGTAGGGACTACAATGACCCAAGATTGTCTAGTTTAGCATTAACTACTCTCCATGGAACACAAATTATGTCAAAATCATGATTTTAACTAAATAAATAGTGCATTTCACAGACATAATGGCACAAAAGTAAATCTGTAATGATCTATGAAATATGCATGTCTTCTTTTAAAATTATGTTTTATTGATTATGCTATTACAGTTGTCCTGATTTTTCCCCCTTTGCCCTCCTTCACCCAGCTCCCCCCACTCCCTCAGGCAATCCCCCCACCATTGGTCATGTCCCTGGGTCATGCGTATAAGTTCTTTGGCTACTCCATTTCCTGTATCATTCTTTACATCCCCATGGCTGTTCTGTTACTACCTATTTGCACTTCTTAATCCCCTCACCACTTCACCCATTCTCTCCCTCCACCCTCCCATCTGGCAACCTTCTGGCAACTAATTTCTTTTCTCTTGCTTCTAAGAGTCTCTCTTTATCTGTAACCTTTGGCCTTTTAATAATGATGTGTCTTGGAGTGGGCCTCTTTGCATCCATCATAATTGGGATTCTCTGTACTTCCTGGACTTGCATGTCCATTTCCTTCACCAAATTAGGGAAGTTTTCTTTCACCATTTTTCAGATGGATTTCCAATTTCTTGTTCTTTCTCTTCCTTCTGGCACTGCTATGAGGTAAATATTGGACCTCTTGAAGTTGTCCCACAGGCTGTTTATACTATCCTCATATTTTGAATTCTTTTTATTGCTTATTCTGCATGGTTGTTTTTTTGGCTTCTTATGTTCCAAATCACTGATTTGATTTTCAGCTTCATCCACGCTACTGTTGTTTCCCTGTAAGTTGTTCATTATTTCAATTAGTGTATCCTTCATTTATGACTGGGTCTTTTTTATGCTGCTGAGGTCCTCAGTAAGTTCCTTGAGCATCCTTATAAATAGTGTTTTGAACTCTGCATCTGATAGATTGCTTATCTCCATTTCGTTTAGCTCTTTTTCTGGAGATTTTATCTGTTCTTTTATTTGGGCCATGTTTCTTTGTCTTCTCATTTTGTCAACCTCCCTGTGTTTGTTTCTAAGTCTTTGACAGAGCTATTTTGACTCCGTGTCTTGGTAGTGTGGCCTAATGTAGAAACGTCCTGTAGGGACCAGTGGCACAGCCTCCCCTATGATCTAAGCTTGAGGTGTGCCCATACTTGAGATGTACCCTTCGTGTGGGCTGAGTACTCCCTCATCTTGTAGTTGAGTCTTGGTTGCCGTTGGCAGGTCAACGGGAGGGATTTACCTAGGCCAGCTAGCTGCAAGGACTGACTGTGACCACTGACCACCAACCTCCACCCTCTGTGGAGGATGAGCTGTGCAGGAGGCAGGGTGGGGTGCTCTGACGTGGTCTGTAGATGTCTCCTGGGTGCACTGGCCCTGGGGTTTCCCAGGTGGTGCAGACCAGGGTCAGGCGCCATCTGCGTTTTGTCTGGGGCACCCTGCCTGAGCTATAAAGCAATCCAAGATGGGTGCTACTTGTGCTGGGCTTGGAGAGTCCCAGGTGAAGCCAAGTTGTGACTGTAATCTGGCTGCCTAGGGCTCACTGAAGCCAGCTGTTGCTTGTTTGATAGGATTTAGGAGCCAAGACCAGCCATTCTTACGGAAAAGCAGCTTGGGTGGGCCTGTAAGTTGGGTGAGGTAGAGCCTCCATACATCTCCAAGGTGGGTCACACAGTGTTAGCCAGATTAATGGAGTCTCAGATATGGCACAAGCCTACCAGCTCTTTGAGGAGAGGACTCAGAGAAGGAACGATGACCTGTGCTCACGCTGATGCCAGACATTTCAGTTTCTCCCTGTAAGCCACTGGTGCCCTTCAAGCTGCCACCCTGGTGCTGGAGCTCAGAGGGAGCGAGTCTGAGTAGGTGAGTCCATGTGTGGGATCTTTAAGTGGAACTGCTTAGGGTTCCAGCAGCTTCCTCTACCAACTCAATCCCCACTGGTTTTCACAGCCAGAATTTGTGGAGACTTACCTTCCTAGCACTGGAATCCTGCGCTGGGGGGCCTGGTGTGGATCTGGGACTCTTTGCTCCCGAGATATGCCTCCTGAATTTTTATCCACGTGGGTGTGGGGTCAGCCGGTTCTGCGTTTGCGCCCCTCCTACCAGTCTGGATGGATGTGGTTTCTTTAATTCCATGGTTGTCAGACTTCCATTCGACTTGACTTCTGATATTCCTGAGTGATGGTTGTTCTATATTTTAGTTTTAATTTTAATGAGTTGTGTGAAGAAGCAAGCCATGTCTGTCAATGTTGCCATCTTGACTGGAAACCACATGTCTTTATTCGGTTACTCAACCAACCATTCACTGGCCCTTTAACAGGACATCCAGCCATATAACAATAATTGAATCAGTCCTTGGTAACTGCTGACTTCTAGTGATTAAAAAAAATGCTGACTTGTAGTTTTAAAAATAAATGATATGGTCAAAGAGTTAGATACTGCGGATAAATGTATCCACTGAATTTATCTATACTGAGAACCTGAGCAGCTTCCAGTGGATTCAGGTGGAAGAGGCTGGTTTACAGTGATTTGAGGAGTGAATGGGATCTAAGAACTTGAGTTTGAATCCTTTTTATAAAAGTATGGCTGCGAAGGGGAGGAGGGAGATAAACATAGATGGGAAAGAAGAAATGGAGAAGGAAATTATGAAGATGGAAAGTGGAATTGGGGGACAGAGTGGGAGAGGAAAGAGGGTAGGGACAGAAAGACTGAGAGAGAGGAGGCATGGCAGCTGTGGAGGAAAG
>PVJD01017041.1:0-18857 GCA_004026545.1 Mormoops blainvillei
CGCAGCCCTGTCTTCCCTATTCATCACTCTGTTCTCCCTGCGCTTTCTCCTCCTAGACCTTCCCGTCGGGGGAGGAACCAAAGGCATAATTGATCTCCTTTTCTCCCCATCCCCCCTAGCAGGCCAAGTCTGCCTCTGTTTCCCTCCTCCTTCCCACTCCTTCTGGCCAGCCACACCCCAGAGGAGACAGGAAGTTACCCTAGGACCAGGGAGCTTGCTGGAAAGAATGATCGCTGGGAGTCAAGGATTCCAGTCTTGACTCTCCCGTTAACTTACTCCCCTGTGCTCCTGTTTCCTCACCTTTAAAATGTCCCTTTACATTGCTACTGTGAAATCAGATGGGTCCAATGGCTGCACAATAGCTTGAGGGGTATAAACCATTCTAGGTGCTGTAAAGCATCGTCATCATTGGGATTACAAAATCCATGGGACTTCATGTCCCCACCTTCCTTTGCCTCCCCCATCCCTGTTCAGGGTGCTTCTTCCTACCTGCAGTGCTGGGTGCCCTGGCACAGCTGTCCACCTGCCACAGCTGCTTCTCAGCAGAGGGTACACAGAGTCCCGGAGGCGCCCGAGATTTGGGGCTCAGGGTCTCAGCCATCTGGGCCACAGGAGCCTACCCCCCGCCACCCTAGTTTCTGGAGCGGAGGCCTGGACAGAGGTGCAGCGCTGGGCAAGTCTCCTCCACACTTGGGCAGGGCTTTCTCGCTAGAGCCCTTGACCCTCCACCTCCACCCCATCCCAGAGCGTGAGCTGTGCTCTTGGCTATGGAACGTGGTCACTCAGGGGATCCAGCGTCTGTGTCCCTTCCCAGTGAGGTCTGCATCTCCACCCTTGCCTGTCGCTCTGAGTGAGGGTCTATGAAAGGAGCCTCACCCTCAGCCGCAGGTGGGTGGCCTTCCTGGAGCCGCCAAACTACACGGGTGCCTCATCCCAGGGACCTGCGCTACCAGAGGTGAGGACTGACCTCCGGCGACATGTTCTCGTTCTTTGTGGTCTCATCGGCGGAGAGAGAGCAGCCAGGCGCTTGCTCTTTCCTGGGCAGCGAGGCTCTCTTGGTGGGCGCGAGCCGCCCTCCGAATGGTGGTTTGGACGAGAGACTGAAGGCAGGCTTTCCAGGAAGATCAAATGAAATGTTCGGGCTAAGGAGACAGGAATAAAGATGTGTGTGTGCATGTGTGCCCGCAGAGGCCTGGGGGTAGTGCTCGTGGGTGGGACATGGGCAGTGAAGGAAGACTCTAGCTGAGGTGGATTCACAGTCACCAGGAATTGCAAGGCCTAATGATAAAAAGCAGTGAGAGGATGGCGGGAAAGTCCTCGGACAGTTAAAACTTGGACCTGTGTCTTTAGCCCTGGTAACAGAGACCTCTGTTCTTCCTGCAGGTCCCCTCTGAAGCAGCTGGGAGCTCCGAAGACCTCAGCGGCCCTGAAGAGTAGGCCAGCGAGGGAAGCAATAAAGGATGGCGATGAGCCCTCCCAGGACCTGAGAAGTGTGTGTCATCCACAGCTCGTTGGACCTGGAGCCTCTAAGCCAGGAGGCTGCACCAGCAGGGAGACTCAAGAAGAATCGATGCTTCGGCCCCCGGCGACATGTACACAGTGTAATGACAGGTAATGAACCTGAGGCTCATCTATTCTTGCTGAATGATATGACAGGTAGGAGAATACATCAGCCTGCAGGAGACATAAAATGTCAACCCTTGGGAAGATAACTATGCAAACAAACCTAGTAAGGCCTGATAACATGATAGATGGATGCTTTCTAGTTATTAGTTTTCTGCCCCGCGCACTTGCTGGAGCCAGGCCCTGGAAGATTTAGCATCAGGTGGGTTCACTGCCTATGTCTAATGGGAAGGCCTGAAATGTCGTTATGTATGTGACACCTCTTGTTTGAAGAACTCAGAGTAACAAATCAGGAAGCCATTATTCTCCATCAGCTCCCTTAGGAATCAGGGAGTTGGTGGCACTGGGGGACAGAGGCAGCGAGGGGCACAGCAGCTCTTTCGTGCATTGGTGAGAAGGGATAGTCCAATATTTCTTGTAAAAGGGAAAAAAAAAAGGAAAGGGGGACTTTGTGGCTCCCTCCATCCCTCCGAGAATGCCAGCGCAAGTAGCAGATGATCAGGGGTGGCTGGGGGAGGTCATCAGTAGGGGCCTGGAGAGCCCAGGAGGCGCTGGCAAAGATGGTGGGGTAGCCAGCCAAGGCAGGAAGCATCAGGCAGGTCCCCAGAGCCTAGAAGGCGGGGTCTGAGGTTGGAAGGGTGGCGGGGAGGGGGCAGCGCGACCGGATACCCCAAAGTTGAATTCTGTTTCATTGGTCCTGCAGTCCTCATTGTGTATCTTTTACAGTGTACCACTCTGGCAACTTCCACCGGCAAAACGGCAGGCTGGGGTGGGAGCAAAAATAGCTTGGGGCCTTGGGAAACTGACCAGGGCAGGGGGAGAGAGCCAATGGCCTGGGGCAGGAGGCCCAAGGGGGCGTGGCAAATTCCATTCCAGTGCAGGCCAGTGTCAGGGTCCACAGGGTCGAGCCAAGGGGCAGGGAGGGGCAGAGTATGGAGACTTCTGGGTGGCCTTGTTCTAAATCAGGCAGAAAGAATAAAATGAAAAAAACACCCCAGAAATCTGAGCCCGGCTCTAGGAACTGGATCAGCAGCAGGCACCGGGCAGGCTCCTGATCTGGCTCTTGCCTGTGTGAGGAAATGGAAGGGGGTCGAGTTTCGAGACCCCAGCAAAGATAGTCAGGGGCTTGTTATGCCCAGAGGGGCTTAGCTATGGAACTGGCAGCTCCCTAGGTGCCCGGGGCAAGCTGCGTCCCCGGGTACCCCAGACCGTAGCGTACTGGCCCTGGGCTATTCCCAGACCCCACCTCTCAGTCGGGGTGGGGGCGGTCTGTGCATCTTAGACTTGACTGGGGACCTGAGCAGGGCTGTCCCTGTGGGGCCTCGTGGTGGGAGGCTGTAGAAGGTATGAGGAGGCAGGACAGGTCCAGGCTGAAGGTGGGTAGGTGAGGACTTCGATCGTGCACAAGGCCAGGAAGGTAAAGGGCAGCACAATTCCTGCAAGAAAGTGCACAGGATTTGGTCTATCAGAAGATTATTTTTCTTTCTTTCTTTTTTTTTTTTAAGATTTTATTTATTTATTTTTAGAGAGAGGGGAAAAGAGGGAGAAAGATAGGGAGAGAAAGAAAGAAAGAAAGAAAGAAAGAAAGAAAGAAAGAAAGAAAGAAAGAAAGAAAGAAAGAAAGAAAGAAAGAAAGAAAGAAAGAAAGAAAAGAAAGAAAAGAAAGAAAAGAAAGAAAAGAAAGAAAAGAAAGAAAAGAAAGAAAAGAAAGAAAAGAAAGAAAAGAAAGAAAGAGTGTGGTTGCCTTTTGCACACCCCCAGCTGGGGACCTGGCTCACAATCCAGGCGTGTGTCCAGAGTGGGAATCGAACCGGCGACTCAGTCCACTGAACCACACCAGCCAGGGCTATCAGCAGGTTCCTAACCTAGCTTACCAATATTTACACTGGGCCCCGTGGTAGGTACAGAAATATAATAGTGCCTGATGGGTGTCCCAGAGAGGGAGTATGTAAGGGACAGAGGAGAAAGTATGAGAGTAAAGACAGATTCTGAGAGCCTCGGGCTCATACCTTCAAAACAGGACAATATTTACTCGCAGGCTGGATGGGAGAATTAAATAAAACATGCAAAACACTTGGCACAGCAGCTGGCACCCTGAGAAGTGATCAATACATTTAGTTTACTTCCATTGTTCTGCTTTTGGAGGAGCTCACAGCCTGGCAGGGTGGGAGAAAAGAAGTCTGGGAGAAATGCAGCCTAATTCCCAGGGCTGCCAACTTCTCACAGGGTTTGAGGCTTGGGCATTGAAACCCTGGTTATCAGAACTCCTCTGTCCGTGGGTAAGGTGGTTTACGGTAGATCTGAGCACTCAGAGCTAGTGCCTGCCCTACACACGAATGCTTTGGCAGTTGTGGGCCTGGGGACTCTTTATGGGCACTGGCTATGGGAGAGAGGGGTGGGTCCAGGAATTTCCAGAAATGTTCAGAAGAGGGGACATTCTTGGAATGTTTGAGAGGCTTACTGTTATTGGGAATGGGGCAGGGGAAGGTGGGTACAGAAACCCAGGCAAGATGTGGCACCTGGGACAGGGCTACCCAGGAGATGCTGAGCACGATTCACATGTATTATGTTCAGTTTTCTAGTAGCCACCTTAAAAATGTAACTACAGTGAGTGAAATTATTTGTAATGTGTTTAACTCAACATGGTCAAAGTATTATCCTAGCAACATGCAATCAATATAAACATTATTTTTTTTTAAGATTTTATTTATTTATTTTTAGAGAGAGGGGAAATGAGGAAGAAAGGGAGAGAAACATCAATGTGTGGTTGCCTCTCACATGCCCCCTGCTGGAGACATGGCCTGCAGCCCAGGCATGCGCCCTGACTGGAGAATCGAACTGGCGGCCCTTTTGTTCACAGGCCAGCGCTCAATCCGCTGAGCCACACCAGCCAGGACCAATATAAAAATTGTTAACGAGATAGTTTCCACTTGTCTTGAAAGTCCAGAGAGTATTTGACACTGACTGTACATCTCAGTTTGGCCAAACCACGTTTCAAATGCCCAATAGCTGTGTGGCTCATGGCTCCCATTCTGGACAACCCAGGTCTAGAATCTAGACTAGAATCTAGACTAGAATCTAGAACATCTCACCAAGGAGCACCCAGAGGCTAGGTGACTCCTGAGCTAAACAACAGGATTTACTATTATGTCCTGTTCTTATGACACATCTGGAGTGAATCCTGGGGGAAACTGGCTTGAATGATGAGAGGTGCATTGACTCACTTGTTCTAGAACATGACACATGTTCTCTGGAACCAGCCCTGGCTGTGCGTCACGCCCGCTGGGCTCAGAACACAGCCACCTGTGCTGGGTCTGGGGTCGACCCCGGGCAGTTCCGGAAGCTCTCTGAGCCTCAGGGGCTTCATTAAAAGTGAAACTGATAACGTCTGTCTTGTTGGGTAACTATCAGGACCAAATCAAATAACGAATAATTGCTCTGTAACGTTTGATGTTAAGAAATAATCCTTTTTATTTTCCTAAATCAAATGAAAACCCATTTGAGTTCCCTTACTGGCGAATTTTGGCAAATTTTTCCTAGCAGGCATTTCTGTTGTTCTGCCTCTATCCTTCTGTTGTATGAGAACTGCGGGGCTTTTCAGGTCAGGACAAATGGGGAGAGGGTGAGGCTTAGACTTGGCCCAGGGTAGTGGCAGCTGCCTGTGGCGTCTCCTTATCTAGACCTGGTCATCTGGAGGAGCCAAGCGCTGCAGGCAGCTTGTGCCCCTCTGTCAGCTCTGCCACAGGGGATGCTGGAACCCCCAGGTTCTCATCTCTAAGGTGTGGATACCACCAGGATGCTGTGTTCCTGTGCAGTGAGGGTTGTCAGCCATTCAGACTTGTTACCCAAGCCATCCCTAGTATCTTGGGACCTAGCCCAGAATCCTACTCCAAAAGCTACATGTCCTCTTTCTTCTCTCTCTCCCAGCCTCAGCCTTTGTAACAAAGGCTCATCTTCCCCTTACCTGCCCCCCTTCTTTCCTTTGTCATAAAAATACAGGTAACTCCCCCTTGGGGCCAGGGAGCCCATTGTCACAGCATATGGCTATTCTTTCTGAGGGTAGGGGAGCATACTTTTTATTATTCTGTAGATGACAGCTGCTTCAGCCACTGGTCCGCAACAATAGCAGAAAACAGTAGTTGCTGTGTACAGTTATTCATACAGCACCCTGACACATATAGCTGGCTCAGGGTCGGCACTCTGCAAAATCAAGTTCTCCTGCACCCAGCCTGCTCTGAAGAATGAATTACATAATTTCTGCCTTCTGAGGTTTTTCTGAGATTCAAATGAGACAGGGTATGCGAAAGTCCTTTGTAAAGTTATAAAATATTGTTGAGACTCTTAATTCCCTACCAGGGTGTGGTTTCTGGTCTGGGAGCTGGGGTGATCCTCAAGGTGCCACTCAGCATCATGTGGCAGGGTGGCCCACCAAGCACTGGCCCCTCACCAGGAGCTCAGCTTTGTGTTCCCACTAGGTGCTCCTCCCCACGGGACCAGCACCCATGAATTAGCCACTTGCCTGCTGTTCTCCTCTGGGAGAGGGGAAGGGGCTGTGTGTCGGTGGCAGCGGTATGTTTTCCTGTCACCTGAGTTTGGAATCCACCCAGATCACCGTGGAAGTTCATAACTCACCCTTCTGGGCCTAAGGGGAGTGACGCAGCCATCTATGGATGTTCCACAGGCCCTTCTCTCTTACCTGGCTTGGGTTTGGTGAGGAGTCTGTGATAGGGAACGAGGCTTGGAGGGAGTGTGTAGAGGCAGATTCCATGTCCTCAGGGCCTGATGTGGAAGGAGCAGGGTAAGGAGGTACAGGTTGGTGACATGAAGCTGACTTAGGTGTCGGCTCCGCTAGAGTAAGTACCAAGTCTACAGAAGAAGTCAAAGTTCTCCGGGATTGAGGGCTGAAATGTTATTTTCAAGGTTGAGTCGACATTACATGGTGTGTGGCTGGGTCAGTGGTCCTCAGATAATCACTGTAGTGGTCTGTGGGCCGCTGTGCTGCTGCCTCTCTAGACGGGGGGTTCCTCCCGTTGGAGCAGCTGGCTCCTGATTCCTGATGCCTCTCCTGAGGTCGGAACACTCAAGGCTGTCATGAATCCTACGAGAGTCCTCCAAACCAGTGTCATTATGACACCATCTATTTTAAAAGTTAATCTATGGCACATTTGGGGGACAATGAGGATGGGGTTTTACAAAAACCAAGCACAGTTAGACAGAGATGTAAACCCGGCTGTTTCTGGGCTTGCTGCTTGACCCCATGCAGACCCCTCAACTTCCCCAGGCCTTCACATTCTCATCTCTTAAATGGGCACGAGAAGGCACTGCGAAGATCGAACGCTGCCGTTGCTGGGTCTGCATGCATTTCGTTGAAAAGCAGGAGGTGTTATGAAGCCCACTCTCCAGAGATTTGAGAGTGTGATGTGGCGACACCCTTTCCTTGCCAAGTCTGTCCTGCGTAATTCTGTCCTTAGTCTCCCTGTTGCCTCCTGGGGGCCCACGGGGAACATCCTCTGATGTATTACCTTAAAATTTTACTGCAGGGAGAGGCAGAAAGCCGCACTGCCCTTGACTGGCAACCTTCATATGAGTATTTAACAATTTTAATTTTTCATGATTTCGCTGATAAAAATAGTGCCCGACTAAAAACAAATACATTTGTATTTTCCATCTCCTTAATTCGTTCCTAATTTGAGGGTTCTTATTAGCTTAAAATCATCTCACTGAAATGGTCCTGGGATGATAAAAAAAAATGTGAAAACCACAATCAACTCTAGAGTGATTGTACTATTTAATTATGCTGATTGGAGCACTAGAGACCCCTGGCAAAATGAACCTCTCAGAATAAGCTTGATTTGTGTAATTTGGTTTTTAAACATTTTGAATGCATATTTATCCTGTTGAACTATGTGTTCTTGTTTTCCTTGAGATTGCCACTCTTGTCCTAAGAGATGGGTGGAGAAATCCACAGGTTGAGACCCTAGGATTCCAGCTAAGCCCATGGAGTCACTGGTAGGCCCTGACATGAAGGGTGCACAGGGTCCCCAGGTTGTCTGTTCATTTTCTAATGTCTTTTCTTTAAACCAAAAAAAAAAGGTAAAAGGTCACCTAGGACAGACTAGGAAAGGATAGGCTGGTAGAATTTTGGAGCTCAATGGTAGGAGAGAGTCTTCCATAAAATCTTAGAGAATGGGCAAATCCTGGTTTAGAGATGTATCTAGAACAAAGTTCTAGAATGTGACGGAACTGTGGAGACACTAGGAAGACCTAGTTGCTCATAAAGACATATGTCCCGCCATCTAAACCCATGGATCAGTATTAGCTTTGCTTCATACAGTTGGACATCTAGATGTAACGTAATAGGAAGGACACAGCACCACTGTGATGTTTTCTTGCCATAAAGCTGAACGCAAAGCTGTTTGAGCCTGTAGGTCCAACCACCGCTTTCTGCAGGGACTACAGGAACGTGTGAAACACCACGGCAGGGAAGGTCATCCCCAAATCCAGACCAAGAGAAGCTCCGAGCTTCTTCCACAGGATGGCCAGGGGAAGTAATGGGGAGGGGTGGGGGGAGTTGTTATAGATTAACAGAGTCTTGAGAGACACACCAACCAAATGCACTCTGTGGGGCTGGTTTGAATCCCGATTTAAGCCTATCTGTTGTGGAAGGATGTAGCTGAGAGAATCAAGGAGGTTAGATACAGGCTGGGCATTCGATATTCAGGAATTATTGTTAATTTTTTTAGGGTGTGTAATACTGTGGCAGTGTTAATACTGAAGTATTTACAGGTGACATGATATGATATATGGGATTTCCTTTAATGTGTTTCAGAAAAAAGCGGGTAGGAGAAGCAAAATACAGAATATTGAGTATTATTGAAGCTAGTTTGGTGATTGGTGATGGATGCATGGGGATTTATGGTGCTCTTCTATTTTTGTATATTTGAAATTTCAATAATAAAAAGTAAAAAAAAAATAGTAATAAGAAATGTTCTTACTAGCTGGCTGAGCCCTGAAATTTCACCATTAGAGCTTTATTCATCTATCTGAAGCCTTTCTTAGTCTGTAATATACAACTTCTCCTGGGAACATGGTTTACCATTTACGAAAGTCATATTGGGGGAGTCGAAATTTCCCATGCAAAATGTCCCATGCACAAAAGGGTCCCAGATAAGGAAAATTTGTTTTGAACGAAGCCCAGTGGGTTTCTTCAGAGCCTTGGCTGTGCTAATACACACTGTGCACCTTGGATGGGGGTGAGCTATAGCAATGCGGCGCTCCCCGACATCATGTGTCATGTGCTTTGAAGGACATAAAAACCTCCAGCCTCTCCAAAGAAAATCTGAACGAGGGCGGAAACCTGGGTTCTAGGGCTGTTTTCATTTGCTAACTGGTCATTGGGCAATCACTGAAATTCCTGAGCTTCAGTTTTCTTACCTTGTAAAATGAGATGAAAATGTCACCTGCCATCTACCTTATAAGATCATGAAAGAGCTTCATACAGTGTAAAACCTAGGAGCTCAGGTTAGGTCGTGTGATTACTACTTGGTGTCGTTTTCCGAAACTCAGTCCACAGTGTTTTCTGGGAAGCTCACGGGTCTGGAGGCAGGTGTAGCCTAACACCATCCAAAGTATGAGCTATTGTGGGCGTCACATGTGCAAAAGATACAAAGATAGTAAAAAACAAGTTTTCTGCCTTTGGGAGCTCACAACAGAATCAGGGAGGCAAGAATAAGCAGTGATGGGGACCAGCAATGCCATCAACTGTGGGGTAGATGAGGCTCAGAGGAAGGAGGATAGCTCTGAGCTGGGGTGGTCCTCAAAGGCCCCTGGGAGGAGGTGGCACTTGACCTGGGCCTTGAGACCTGGGGAGGATTTGGACAGGCCATCTCTTTTTGTTGCTCATGGATCACTCAGTTGGAACACTTTCCTGTCTCCCGCCTCTACTCTCCCACATTCTGCAGCTGAGCACATAAACCTTGTTTGGATTACAGTCTTATCTGACTTGGAAGCCCAAGTCTTCCTTATCCGGAACTAGGGTCAATGCTCCCCCTGCCCAGCCCTCCCAGCCTCTCCCCTTTCTGTCTCCACCCCTTGTTTCCATCTTCCCACCAGAGCTGCGAGGGGCTTGGATTGCTCAGCCTGTCCACATTCACTCCTGTCCTCTCTTTTAAGTTTTATATATATATATATATATATATATATATATATATATATATATATACACACACACACACATATACATATACATATACATATATATACATGTATATATATGTGTGTGTGTATATGAGTATGTGTGTATATATATACCACAGAAACAAAACAAGGCATTTAGACTCAGAGACACCCAGTCCTTCGTGCGGAAATGTTTCTCATCACCATCAAATCATTCTTTAGGGCAGTGAGAGAAGACAACCTGAGTGGAAATCTAGGAAAAGGTGGGCAGAAGTTGCTTAAGTTAAGGTGAGGGGATCTGAGACACTTCTGGGAATTGACTTGGTTTCTTGGGTGTGGAGCACTCTTTTGGGAGCTCTGACTTCCCCTGCAAGGTGTGCATGGAGTTATTCAGGATGTGAATAGCAGTCCACGCCATCCTTCAATGTACACAGCAGGAATGAAAGAACAGGCCCTGGGAAAGGACGAGGCTGCTGTGGGGGGCTTCAAGTCAAAAGGGGGCCCAGCGCCATGCCACGTGAGGATCTGAAGACAAGCTGGATATAATGACTTGTTCTCAAGAGTCCTGTGTGGACAGATCTCGGTCCACTCCTGGCATATTTGAAGGCTCAGGAAGTCATTGTTAGTATTGATATTTTGAGAAAGGACTTACCCAGTGCCTGGCACAAAGTTGGCCCCACTGTGGACTTTGACAGCATCCCCAGGCCTCAGCTTTGGGCTCACAGAGCCCTGTGCTGAGTTCTGGCTCTGACACTTGGAGCAGGTGACTGCAACTCCGAGTCTCAGCATCCTCCAGTGTAAGATCGGGTAACGACCCCTCCCTCCCAGGATGGTTGAGAGGATGAAACGAAATGATGTAGAGAAAGCTCTTGGCCCCTATGGACCCTTGATGATGTTCAGTTTTTGTCTCTTTGAAGTTCTTTTGCCACTGAGGAGTAACATGGCATGGGATAAGTGGTGCCAAGCCTGTTTCCTTATCTATCAAATTGAAATAATTAGATTGCTTGTCCTACTGACATCATTTAACCACGAAGAAAGAATTTAATGGGCAATGTATATAAAAACACTTCAAGGAGTATAAAGAGTTAGTCAAACATTAAAAAATGCACACATGTGTATTCATATCCACTAACCCATATTTATGTACCATGCTCAGAGGACAAAACCTGAGTAGCAAAACGCATTGACATCATGCTACAGGTGGTCTGGGAGGGAGAGACGGAGCACCGGACTCCAGACTGGTTTGCATTGTGGTTTTTGGCTGTTTCACGTTCCCAGAGGCCATTTGTCCACCTTCCTGGGCCTTCAGCTGCGGCAGAGGGCCATGTGGGAGAAGCACATGGCCTGGCCCGGAAGATCCAGCACCCAGCTCTGCCTCTGACAGTGCCCTGTGCGACCCTGAGCAAGCCATGTAGCCACTTCCTCAGACACACAATGAAAGTTAAAGACTGCCGGTCATAGGACATCAAGAGGGTCCAACAGGAAGATGAGTTAAAGCCTTTCTAAGTTGTGAAGCAGTGACCAAATGGAAGAGGTCACCATCCTTATAACTGACAGCCGGGCCTTCTGAACCCAGTGGAACAAAAGATTTAATAATGTCTGTTAATTGATTAATATGCATTCTGCCATTTCCACTGCCTTTTGGGGAGACAGTGGTGATTATTTTTTATCAGAGAGGCACTCTTTAAAGACGCTTCCCCTGCCCGTGGCTCTCTGTTGCCTCTCTGAGTCAGACGGTGTATCTTCTTCAGGCCTGGTGGGCACCGTCAGGGGGGCCAGGGCTGAGACCAGCATCCATTTGCTCACTTAGCCTAATTTGCTTTATAAGTCGGCACTCACTCTGGGGCTTTGATTTACAGTTAATGTTCATCTTTAAGTGAACACTTGTCTGGAATCTTCCATCAGCCAACGGTGGTGGTATTGACCTCGCAGCCAGGTTCTGGAGTACCAAGTCTAGTTTTTTTGATGGGTGGGGGGGCAACATTTTCCCTACCAGCCACATAAAGAACCATCCCCAAATATACACTTAGTTTATTTTCAGGCCACATGGCATAGTGGAAAGAGCACAGGGCTGAGTCGGGAGATAGGAACTGTCAGCCCAGCTTCGCCATTAACTCACTGTGTGACGCCAAGCAAGAAAGTGACTTGGCCCCTCTGGGCTTCAGTTTCCCATCTGCCGGATGGCACAGGGTTGAGAGTGGAGTTATCCTGCATCCCTGACTTGGCATACCCACCCAACCAGGTATGCAAGGAGAGGGATCATGCTTTGATTACGAAAAAAATAACCACTTTGTATAAGAAAAAAATTAAAATAATGTAGAACTATTTAACTGAGACAGCAAAGGAAATTGTAATACTCTCCCTCCCTCCTCAGATACCATCCCTCTCAAAAGTTCAGGGAATTATTACATCCATATCACTGCCTGCGTCTATACTGTCACCATGGATCTGGAAAAATATTACACAGAAATGGGACCAAGCTTCATATTATGTTCTGTAGCTTATGTTTTTACTTAATACATTTTTAAAAACTACTCATACACCTCACTCTAATTTTTTATAATATGGATAAAATTTATTAATAGGCTAGAATTAATGTCACCTCAGTGATTGACATCTGGGTGCTAGCAGTCAATTTTTGCTGATTTGATGGTTGGGTGCCCCCTCCTACTCCAGGAGCACGTTTCGTTTCCACATGAAACTGCCATCCTTTGCTGAGGGTGCTGCCCTCTCATCTCTCCAGATCCTTCTTCAGCAGGTACTGTAGCTGAGCAATACTGGGGCACAGGGTACTGCCCCCCAGAATTGGGGGTACCAGGGCCAAGCTGGGAACAGAGCGAAGGGCAGGGCAGGGCGGCCGGAGCTGTGGGTCAGGTACGCTAGGCGGGAGGAACCGGAGAACGTGAACATTGTACTTTGTGAACTGTCAGGAGCTGGGGTCACAGTGATTCAGGCCCGCGTCAGTGAGTGGATGTGGGCACAGGGGCACGCCTCAAATGACGCTGGCCCAACCCTGGCCCTCAGCTCCCTCCAGAGTGAGGAGGCAGGGAGGCCAGGCCACGGAGACCAGCCTGAGCGGCCTGCCCATCTGCACTCTGTTTCCAGCCCCCCGCCGGGCGGAGGCTGGTGACGCGCCCTCCGCTTCTGGACCCAGGCACAACCCGATAGGCATCCAGTTTGCAGAGAGGGTGGAGGGAGAAATTTTTGGCCCTTGCGCCTAGAATATTTTTCCCTTTCCTCTCTCCTCTTGTGTTTAATTGAATTATACTTTCTGAGTAGGCAAAGAATTTATATAGCTCAGAAATCAAAATATAAACAAAGGTGTGCACTCGAATTTCTCACTCTCACCTGTCCCCTTCTGTCCCAACTCCGCCCCCTGTTACCCACCATAGGCACCATTTATATTACTTTTTGGTCTAGTCTTCCAGTGTTTCTTTGTGCTAAAATATAGAAATTTGAATATATATATTCTTAGTTTACCATTTTACCATATACAAAATAGCCTAGTGTTTATTCTGCACCTTGCTTTTTTATTTTATTACATTTATAAACTTGAAATATCTCCATATCAGTACACAGAACACTGCCTCCGTTTTTTAATAGCTGTGTAGTATTCCACTGTATGCATGGACAGAGGTTTTTTTTTAAACCAATCTCCTACAGAGACACTTGGCTCATTTAAAGAAAAATTCTGCAATCTGATGTCAGTCTGAGCTATTTTGTTGTGTGTGTGTGTGTGTGTGTTCAATTATAAACTACCCTAAATCTTTTCCAGAAGTAGGCAGAGTGTGCATTATCTATACACAGATAAGAGAACAAGACCCGACCTCAGATTCCTGTGCCTTGTCCCCCTGTCCTCCAAGTGACTCTGTCCCCCAACCTCTTAGCATCCCATAGTTACCAAAACACTCTAGGATGCAATGTTCTTTGCCTGCCTGGACTGTTAGAAATAGTTTCTACCCTCATTTCCTTCCCTGGTTTCAGGGAAGACTAAGAAGACTGGGCCCTAGGGATCTGGAATGTCCAGAAAGGTTTGCTGGGGTCCTGGATGCAGGGGTAGAAGCAGCATGGCCTGGACTAGTGAGGTCTGCACTGAGAAGCTGGTGACCCTGCTCAGGTCCCAGTCCTCATCTGTCACACAGGTGAGCTGCGTGTCCTGAGGTCCTTTCCCATCCTGACATTCAGTGGTTCTAGGCACTACCATATGGTATGAAATAAACTTTTAAAATCCTCAGACCCTGGGTTGCAATCAAGTGTCACTTTCTCAAGGAGGGTCCTTGTGCGGGTGTTTCTGCACCTCCCAGGTGGCTGGAGTGCTTTCTTAAAGTGAAATCAAAGCTGTGATGAAGCTGGCTTGTACATGGTGATAAAAGGATGCCCATGTGCAGACTCCAATTACTCATAAGCACTTTCATTTGGCTACAGATTTGTGAAGTCCTTTCATTGCTAGTGCATGAAAAAGGGATATTTCACACATGTTTCACATTAGCACTGTGATTTAGCTTCTGAGCGAATAAGAATCAACGCAACAGCCAACTGCCATCCGAGAGCCCATTTATATTGTATTATACGCCGAGGCGGCCCCACCTTTGACTGCGATCTTGTCAGGGCCAATAAGGTAATAATAATAACAACTTACATTTTCATTATGTGGACTCCGCCCCCAGGACCTGGCCGCCTGCTCCTATGCCTGCCGTATGGTCTGTCTGTTCCAGTTCTGGGTATGTTCTAAGTCACTGGTGTGGGGGCTCATGGAGCGCCTCCTCCTAGGAAAGGGGTCTTGGCATCATTTATCAATCAGTTAGTGTGCTGTCCTGCACAGCACCCTTCAAACTCAAGGTGCCCACAAGTAACTCCTGACCTTGGCCCTACACCAGGACCCTTCCTCCTGTGAACAGTCACTGCCCACTCTGTCCACCAGGCCTCTGGCTTCAGCCTTACCTGTTCACCTCTTCTCTGTGTGTGTGTGTGTGTGTGTTAAATGTCACCGCAGTCTGCCACTTCTCTCCATGCCCCCTGTCACCATGCAGCGCTCATCACACTCCCTTGGCCCAACCAGTAGCCCAACAGGTCTCCCTGCATATTCTCTTCCCCCTCATCCTTACCTTCACACAGCACACTGGAGTGGCTCTGGCCAGCGTACTCATCTGATCATGTCACCCCTTATTTAAATGCTCTAGTGGCCTCTTGTTGCTTCTAGGAAAAAGGTAGCAATTCTTACCAGGGCCCACAGGTCCTGTCCACCTCTTCAGATCCCTCCTGCACCCTTTCCCCTTTCGATTCTAGAACCAGCAGAGCTCTTTCCCACCCCAGGCTGTGTGTGCCCCACTCTCCCTTGGCACACAGGCTCCCCTCACCTTTGGGGGCTTAGCCCCTGTTTGTCTGTCACAGAGCAGTGAGGCTGTCCCTTCTCTGACCCTCTGGGCTGGGTCAGGCCCCCTGATGGCTCTTATTATAGTTGTAAATAAATGTCTAACAGGCTGTTTAATATCTGCCTCCTCGCTAGAGGGTATACTCCACGTCTCATTGACAGCTGGATCCTGGCACAGTGCTTATAGCAGGAGCATATGGAATGAGGGACTGCATGTGCAACTGGTGTCCTGGAAGGTGGGGCTGGCAGACGCTAGGGATACAGGATGCCTGGTGGACATTCTTTACTAGCAGCAACATCAAATGAATGGCAGAGTCACGGGACTGCAAAGGACTTCAGAGGTGGTCTCAGGCCTGAGCCCCTATTTTAAGGAGGGGGTACAGAACTGTGGGTAAGACCATGGGCTCTGGAGCCAAACTGCCTATCTTCTCATTATATGTTCTTGAGCAAGTTGCCTAACTTCTCCGAGCCTCAATTTCTTCCTTGGTAAAATAGGGACAATATTTTTCCAGGAAAATGTTGTAAGGGTTAAATGAGAAAATCCATGGAAGGTGCTTAGCACAGTGCCAGCCCTAAACACGTGTCGGCTGTTATTATTATACAGAGGACGACACTGGAACCCAGACAGGTTAGGCTTCCTGAGCCAGATCACAGTCACTAATGACACACAGAGGGTTTTCTGCCCCGGCCGCTGGACTGCACTGTCTCTCAGAAGCGCCGGCCCAGTCCTTGCCCTCCAGAGGCTCTCGGTCATATTGCTATAGCACAGTGGTTCCCACCTGGGGCAATTTCCTTTACCCCTCTCCAAGGGACATTTGACGATGTCTGCAGACATATTTTAATGTGACAGATTGGGGAGGTGGTACTACTAGCATTTAGTGGGTAGAAGCTAGGGATGCTGCCAAACATCCTACAACGCACAGGACAGCATTCCCTGTCCCTTGCGCCCCTCCCCACCCCACCGAAGAAGCCCAAAATGTCAGCAGTGCCTAGGTTGAGAAATCCTGCTAAGTCCACCAGAAACTGCCCTTGTGAAGGGCACCCTCTCTAAAGGGCAGGAGGAGGTGCCTATTAAGCCTCTGTCCAGGGGAAATGACCTTTCCTTTTCCGGGCTGAGCAGGGACAGGAGCCTGGAGGTGGAACTTAGGGGCAGATGAGGGTTAAAGGAGCCACTTGGAGCAAAGAGAAAATTTAACAGGGACTGCCTGATCAATTTGTATGGGGTTTGGGAAACTCAGGTGATTTCTCTGAGTGGCGTCTTTGTTGGAACCTTACAGACACCGCCATCCATGCGGATTCCCCTCGTCATTTTTCCAAAGGGTTTGGGCTCCTTTGGGATTTTGGGACACTTATGCAGGGGTGTGACTCCTGGCTGGTGGGGCGCAGCCTATGCACTGCTACCCACCCGCCAGTGGCTGTGTGAAGAGACTGCCCAGTTCAGGCCGCCCCTGGGAGGTGTGAGGACTCAGGGAAAGTGTAAATCACACTCCATCCGGTTTCCCCACCCCCCAGCCCGGCAGCATTTTCACCTAGGAAGAGCCTAATAAAAATGCATTCCTAGAGGAGGAAGGGTGGGAGGAGCTGGGCGGGGGGAGCCAGTCCAACCTTGATTAAATGCATCTGAGCCGCAGGGCTTTTCTGGCCTCGGGGCCCCTGGAAGCGGGTGGTCCTGCTGTCCGCTCCACTCTCCAGGCCTGTGGTGCTGCCCTGCAGAAAACCCCAGAGCCCCAGCCCACGGTGGGAGTTGGGTGGGCACATTCTCTGCCCTGCCCAGCCCCCACCTACGTGGGTATTCCGAGCTCATCTCAGGGTTGGTCAGGTCCAGGCGAGGCGCCTCACCTCAGGGGAGGATGCAGCAGCCAGGACTCTGCCTAGGAGGGCGAGTGACAGGAGAGAGGTGTGTGGACACGGAGCACCCACAAGGGATGGGAGCGGGGAAGCTAGACCAGGCCACGTGAGCAGTGGCTCTCAGCCTTGACCGCACGTTAGAATCACCTGGAAGCGCTGAGAAAATTCCAGTGCCCAGGCTGCATCCCAGACCTATTTACAGCAGTCTCTGGGGTGGGACTCAGGCACCAATCATTTTTCAATTTCTTCAGGGGATTTCCTGCCAAGACAGAGAACCACTGATTGAAAGCTTCCCTGGGCTCTCCGATGGTTGAGCCACATTGAGGCTTATAATGAGGGCACTGGGGAACCCTGTTGGGGTTCAGGGGAGGGCTCAATCACGGGGCTGGCAAACCCTGGGTGGGGAAGGGATGTTACCTGCCTGACCGCACAGGTGACCGGGGTTTCTGCTCAGGTTGACTGCAAGAGAGTTGAGGGAACAGCTTGAGGATCCAGGGGTGGAGGCCACCCAGAGCCAGGGTCTGAGGTGCCAGCACATTGCCTGCGTCTGGCTGGGTGCTCTCTTGGTGGCACAGGGAGTGGACACTCTATATAAATTGCAGTAGAGTGTGTGGTAGATTTTGTTTCGTGGTTATTTCGTGGTTATTCATGGACACATGTCTGGTCTTGCTGCCAGATTTGGGCACTTGTCACCTCGTCACTGTTATCGTTCCGGTGCTAGCAGCCTCTTCTCTCACCTGGGTTATTACAATAACCTTCTGGTAGGTGTCCCAGCCTCTGCCTCCGCCCCAACAGCAGCCTTTAAAACATGCCAGATGGTTTCCTCCTTTGCTCAGAACCTTCCAGTGGGTCCCCATGTCACCCCAAGTAAAAGCCAAAGTCCTCAGAGTGATCTGCAAGGACCCCACTGTCCCTCCTGACCCATCTGCCCCCCTTCCCGGCCCGCTGCACTGCAGCCACCTTGGCCTCCTCCCTGTTCTCTGGGCCTTTGCCAGGTGTTCCCTCTTCCTAGAAGCTCAGCCCCCAGAACTCTGCAAGCCCCTCCTTCCTCTTCTTTTGGCTTTTGCTCGAATGTCACTTTTTCAGTGAGACCTTCCCGGACCACCTGCTTCCCGTCTCTGGGATCTTCCCTTTTCTCCACAGCACTCACATGCTGATGCTGTATATTTTGTTTTACGTCTGTCTCCCTCATTAGAACGGGAGCTCCAAGGAGGTGGGGGTTTATTCCATTACATTCCCTGGTGTAAACCCAGTGCCTGGGACAGGGTCTAGCCTGCAATGGGTGCCCAATATATTTGTTTCGGTTTCCAGTTTTGGACTGTAGATGCTTAGAACAGGTTTACTCACAATCTTTCACATTCTCTCCATTGGTCCATGCACAGTCTGCTTTTATTTGATTATGTAATTATGTAGCTATTTTTATTAATGTAATAAGCACCCAAGAGGGCATCACTCACGACAAACCTAGGATTTGACAAAACCTATCCCCAAACAGGTTCCTGCCTCAGGCCACCCTCATGCCTACCCACCGGGGGTGCTCATCTTCCTTAATGCCCTCCTCCTCATCCTCCTGTGTTTCCTTTACCTAGTTTTACTGCATCCACATGTATTCCTAAAAAGTATAGTTTCTTGCTGTGTATGATCTTTGGAGTGCTTTTTAGCTAGTGTTATTTTGTGAAAATCTACCTGCATTGTTGCATGTGCGGTGGCTCATTGCTTTTGATGACAAAAAATGTCGGTGGAACTTTATGCTCCCACTGCCCTGCCAGGTTCGTAATAACAGCCAACATCTATTAACTGCTCCCTCTGCGCAGGGCACTCTGCTAAGTGCTTTACGAGC
>PVJD01017042.1:0-18851 GCA_004026545.1 Mormoops blainvillei
CAGTAAAAACCTGTGGGGTTTGTGGTGGTGGGAAAACCACCCAGTCTCACAGGAGAGTTCTTTTGAGAGACCCACAGGGTCCTAGAGTGTACACAAACCCACCCACCCAGGAATCAGCACCCGAAGCTCACAATTTGATTGTGTGTAGCAGGGGAAGTGACTGAGAGGCAGCCAAGAGCCAAGCAAGCGGCATTGTTCCCTTTAGGACCCCTCCCTGAAAGACAGCGCCATAAGGCAGAGACGTGAGTTGCCCCGCTCTGGCAAATACCTAAGGCTCTGCCCCTCACAACATAATAGGCGCACCGAGACCAAAAAATATATAGCCCAAATGAAAGAACAGATTAAAGCTTCAAAAATAGAACTAAGCAATGAAGACACAACCAACCTAACAGATGTAGAGTTCAAAACACTGGTAATCTGGGTGCTCACAGAATTGGTGGAGTAGGATCACAACATGGAGGAAAAAGTGAAGGCTATGCAAAGTGAAATAAAGCAAAATATACAGGGAACCAGCAGTGAAGGGAAGGAAACCAGGACTCACCTCAATGATTTGGAGCAGAAGGAAGAAAGAAACATTTAACCAGAACAGAATGAAGAAACAAGAATTCAAAACAGTGAGGAGAGGCTGAGGAACCTCTGGGACAACTTTGAACGTTCCAACATCCAAATCATAGGGGTGCCAGAAGGAGAAGAGGAAGAGCAAGACATTGAAAAGTTATTAGGAAAAATAATGGAGAACTTCCCCAATCTGGCAAAGGAAATAGACTTCCAGGAAGTCCAGGAAGCTCAGTGAGTCCCAAAGAAGTAGGGCCCAAGGAAGCACACACCAAGGCACATCATCATTACATTACCCAAGATGAAAGATAAGGAGAGATTCTTAGAATCAGCAAGAGAAAGGGAGACAGTTGCTACAAAGGAGTTCCCATAAGACTGTCAGCTGATTTCTCAAAAGAAACCTTACAGACAAGAAGGGGCTGGAAAGAAGTATTCAAAGTCATGAAAGGCAAGGACCTACATCCAAGAATACTCTATCCAGCAAAGCTGTCATTTAGAATGGAAGGGCAGATAAAGTAAAGTTAAAGGAGTTCATCATCAACAAGCCCTTATTATATGAAATGTTAAAGGGACTAATCTAAGAAATAGAAGATGATCAAAACTATGAAGCGTAAAATGACATCAAACTCACAACTATCAACAACTGAACCTAAAAAAACAAAAACAAAAAGAAACTAAGCAAACAACTAGAACAGGAACAGAATCACAGAAATGGAGGTCTGGAAGGTTATCAGCGGGGAGTGGAAATGGGGAAAATGGGGGAAAAGGTACAGGGAATGAGAAGCATAATTGGTACGTACAAAATAGACAGGGGGAAGTTAAGAATAGTATAGGAACTGGAGAAGCCAAAGAACTTGTATGTAAAACCCACAGACATGAACTAAGTGGGGGAATGCTGGTGGGAAGGGGGGTGCAGGGTGGAGGGGAATAAAGGAGAGAAAAAAAATGGAGGGACAACTGTAATAGCATAATCAATAACATATATGTAAAAAGAAAAAACATAAAAAAGAACCAGGGACTTCTGGTCAAGATGGTGGTATAGGCAGACATGGCTTGCCTGTTTGCACAACCACTTCAAAATTAGAGCTAAAATACAGATTATCCATCACTCAGAACCATCAGAAATCAAGTTTCGTGGAAGTCTGACAACTATGGGATTAAAGAAACCACATCTGTCCAGACTGATAGGAGGGACAGAGACATAGAATGTGGAATGGGCTGGTCCCTCACCCATGTGTGGTTGATAAAAATTCAGGAGGGATATGTCCAGAGTGAGGGGTCCCTGCCCCACACCAGGCCCCCAGCCCTGGGTTTTAGTGCCAGGAAGATAAGTCCCCACAACTCTTTGCTGCAAAAGCAGCAGGGATTGAGTTGGTAGAAGAAACTGCTGGACCACTAAGCAGTTCCTCTTAAAGAATCCGCAGTTGGACTTGCCTACTCAGACTCATTACCTCTGAGCTCCATCACCAGGGTAGCTGCGTGAAAGGCACCAGTGGCATAGAGGGAGGAACTGTAGTGTCTGGCATCAAGGCGAGCAGAGGTCATTGTCCCTTTTCTAAACCCTCCTGACACAGAGCTGGCAAGCTGCTGCCACATCTGAGACTCCATCAACCTGGTTAACAGTTTTGACATCCCTTGGAGATCCCCAGAGACCCTGTCCTTACAGGCCCACCCAAGATGCTTTTCCATATGAATAGCTGGTCTTGGCTCATGCTTCACAACTTCCTAAATCCCCTCAAACAAGCAACAGCTGGCCTCAGTGAGCCCCAGGCCTGGCAATAGTAGTAGCCAGCCTAGATTCACAGCTTGTCTTTCTGGGAATCTCCAAGCCCAGCACAAATAGTAGCCATCTCAGATTGCTTTATAGCTCAGGCAGGGTGTCCCCCAGCAAAACACAGGTGGGAGCTGACCTTTGTCTGCACCACCTAGGAACCCCCAGGGCCAGTGCACCCAGTGTACAGCTACTGGCCATGTCAGAGCACCACCACTCTGCCCCTACACAGCTGATCCTCCATGGAGGGTAGAGGTTGGTGGTTAGTGGTCACAGCCAATCCTTGCAGCTGACTGGCCTGGGAAAATCCCTCCCATTGATCTGCTGATAGCAACCAACGCTCAGCGACAAGAGGAGGGTGTACTCAGCCCACACAAAGGGCACACCTCAACTACCCAGCTTGGGTGATTGGGGAGGCCATGCCACTGGAACCAACAGGATACCTACTACATTAGGCCACACTACCAAGACATGGAGTGAAAGCAGCTCTGTCTAATACACAGAAACAAACACAGGGAGGCTGCCAAAATGAGGAGACAAAGAAACATGGCCCAAATGAAAGAACAAATCAAAACTCCAGAAAAAGAGCTAAACAAATGGAATGAGCAATCTGTCAGATGCAGAGTTCAAAACACTGGTTATAAGTATGCTCAAGGAACTTAGCGAGGATCTCAACAGCATAAAAACGACCCAGTCAGAAATGAAGGATACACTAATTGAAATAAAGAACAATTTATAGGGAAACAACAGTAGAGTGGGTGAAGCTGAGAATCAAACCAAACATAAGGAAGCAAAAAACCAGTCAGAACAACAAGAAGAAAAAGAGCACAAAAAACTGCGGCTAGTATAAGCAGCCTCTGGGGCAACTTCAAGAGGTCCAATATTCGCATCATAGGAGTTACAGAAGGAGAAGAGAAAGAGCAAGAAATTGGAAATCTGTGTGGAAAAAAATAATGAAAGAAAACTTCCCTAATTTGGTGAACGAAATAGACATGCAAGTCCAGGGAGCACAGACTGTCCCAAAGAAGATGGTTGCAAAGAGGCTCACGCCAAGACACATCATAATTAAAATGCCAAAGGTTAAAGATAAAGAGAGAATCTTAAAAGCAGCAGGAGAAAAGAAGTTAGTTACCTACACGGGAGTTCCCGTAAGACTATCAGTTGCTTTTGTCAAAAGAAACTTTGCAGGCTAGAAACAATTGACAAGAAATATTTGAAGTTATGAAAAACAGGGACCCACAGCCAAGATTGCTCTACCCAGCAAAGCTATCATTTAGAATTGAAAGGCAGATAAAGTGCTTCCCAGACAAGAAAAAACTAAAGGAGTTCATTATCACCAAACCATTATATGAAATGTTAAAGGGACTTATTTAAGAAAAAGAAGATCAAAACTATGAAAAATAAAATGGAAAAAATACATATTTATCAACAATTGAATCTAAAAAACAAACTAAGCAAACAACAAGAACAGAAAGAATCATAGATACAGAGAGCGTTTTGATGGTTGCCAGAGAGGAGGGGGAGGGGGAGAATGGGTGAAGACGGTAGGGCATTAAGAAGTACAAATAGGTCATTACAGAATACCCTTGGGGATATAAAGTACAGTATAGGAAATTGAGTAGCCAAAGAACTTACATGCCTGACCCATGGGCATGAGCAATGGTGGGGGATTGCCTGAGGGCATGGGGGTGCTGGATTGAGGGGGGGCAAAGGGGGAAAAATCAGGTCAACTGTAATAACATAATCAATAAAATATAATATAAAAGAAAGACCCAGTCAATAGCATAAAAAAGAACCAGTCAGAAATGAAGGATACCCTAACTAAATTGAAGAATAATTTACAGGAATCAACAGTAGAATAAATAAAACTGAGAATCAAAATATTAATTTGGAATGTATGGAAGCAAAAAGCACCCAGTCAGAACAGCAAAAAGAAAAAAGAATCTGTCTTGGCTGATGTGGCTCAGTGGATTGAATGCTGGTCTGCAAACCAAAGGGTCGCCGGTTCGATTCCCAGTTTAGGGCACATGCCTGGGTTGCAGGCCAGGTACAGTAGGTGGCCCATAAGAGGCAACTACACATTGATGTTTCTCTCCCTCTTTTTCTCCCTCCCTTCCCCTCTCTGAAAATAAATAAAATCTTAAAAAAAAAAAAAACAAGAAAATAGAATCCCCCGAAATGAGAATAGTGTAAGGACCCTCTCTGGGACAACTTTAAGTGTGCCAACATTTACATCATGGGGGTGCCAGAAGGAGAGAGAGAGCAAGAAATTGAAAACCTGTTTTAAATAATGGTAGAAAAGTTCTGTAACCTGGTGAAGAAAATAGACATACAAATCCAGGAAGTGCAGATAGTCCCAATCAAGATAGTCCCAAGGAGGTATATGCCAAGACACACCATATTTAAAACGCTAAAGTTAAAGACAAAGAGAGGATCTTAAAAGCAGCAAGGGAACAGCAGTCAGTTACCTCAAGGCAGCTCTCGTAATGCTGTGAGGTGAGGTGCACTCCCACTCCCAGGAGCATACCTGCACCATTTTCTCCCTCCTTCTCTTCCCTCTCAGACGCGCATCTCCTATGTTCTATTGGATCCCATGAGACTTGAAAGCAGGGGAGCAATGGGCAGTGGTAACTTGCCCCTGCCTACCCCCTGAACCTGTCTCCAAGGCTCCCTTTTCTCTGACTTCTCAGTGAGCTAGGGCAACCCCACCTAGACTCTCTCCTGTTGCTTCTATCCTAAGCCCTTCCGTGCTTCACTGTCCCCAGCTTTAATAAACATACGCTCAAAACAAAAAAATACCCTCATAGACACAGAGACAACAGCATGGTGCTTACCAGAGGAAAGGGAGTAGGGGGCATTGAAGGTTAAAGGGGATCAAATATATGGTTCTGAAAGATGATTTGACTTTGGGTGGTGGGCACACAATGCAATATACACAACATGTATCATAGAATGTACACTTGAAACCTATGTGATCTTACCAGTGTCACCCTGATAAATTTATTTAAAAAAAAAAATGGGCATCAGTTATTACTGTGTCTTTGAGGTCCTCTTTTCTTATGTTTTGAGTTTTTACCCAATGGTTTTGCAACATTAGATGTGAAACAGAAATAACATACATGTTTAGAAAGAAGCCCTCTTTTCATAACTTTGCTTTTTCTTCACCATTATCATTTATTTCCTCTGAGGTAATGTGCGTTTTGAAACACAGAATTAAGGAACAGACCACAATTTGGCAAAAACTTGTCCATTAATATTATATTTCAGCCATAATCAAGGTTTTTTTTTTGCTGTTTTAAGAGCAAAGCTTCCACTGTAATATAAAAACCATTGTAAACATATCTTCGATATTCCTGTCAACATGCCAATAAAAAACTAAAAAGTACAAAACATTAATAATGCTTATAATTAATTTCTACTCATAAATGTATATCATAGAGCAAAATCTCTTACATATCATTATACATATGGACATATAAATATAAGTATTCCTTACAACTCGTAATGTCAACATTCAGATTTTTCTTAAAAACCCACTTTAGATCATTTTAATCCCAGTAATAAGCATATACAAAAGTAGACCCCTTTTCATCTACTTTAGATAAATTTTTAATGACTTCTGTTCAAAGATAGAAATGCCAGTTGTCTGGTTTCTTAAGGCAGGTCTTTGTCATGTAGGGGGATAATTCCCTATAAGAACCTCAGTAATCATCAAAAACTTCACCGTTCTCTTTTAGGGGACCTGAGTCAGGAGCAGAAGAAATTTGGACACAAACTGGCCTTTGACCAGGTGTATCTTCCTCAGTTTGCAGACTGTACATTGCATGGAGTCTTTAGGGCCGTTTCGGTGACTACTGGGCTATTCCAGCACTTGCACATTCTCTTTTGGAAGAAATGGCCCTACTTTATGTAGTCAGTCAAAACTACAAGGGAAGAAGGCGGTTGTGCATTTTACATAGCTCCTGGGTCACTCCAGTTCTCATCTGATGGCATGCGTGCAGAGGAATATGTTAGTATGATTGAAAACTCCTTGCTAATTTTCTATCTTAAAAGACTAGTTCTTATCCTTTGTAAAGCTTTTATTTGAGGGGGAAATCCTTAATCTTAGACCCATATTTTAAGTGCTAATACATAAGTATTCTTCACCTCCTGGCAAAAGGTCAAATTTATGATTTAGTTAATCGTCGTGGACTGAAATGTTAACACTTAAAAATGCTTTTAGGATCTCTCATCATGTGCATGCATAAGTGAGATAAATTTTTAGGTACACATCTAGTTAAGTATTTGCAAATTATTAATGGAAGTTGTAATTTTTATTGTAATTATTTGAGAAAATACTTGCTCAGGAAACTATACTTCATTGACTTGCATTGGAGATGGGTTTACACTATTCTTTACCTAGTTCATCTTCTTTTTCTGGCAATGAGAACTTTTTCTTGGGTCCATAAGTCATGCTGGACAGAGAATGCTTTCTAAATGTAGACAGCCTTCTCCTGAAGTTCCCCCCAGAAAAGAAATATAGGAGAGGGTCAAAACAACAATTTGATGCAGCCAGAGACAAGGTTATGACCACCGACTTTTGCATTCTAAGAACAGATTCACAAGGTTTAGTTCCATTGTACAGAAAGTGAAGGTGAATGGTACGTTGAATGTGATAGGGCATGAAGCTGATAAAAAAGGCAGCTGTCACGATTATAATCATTCCTACAGCCTTTTTACGACTCGACACATTTTTCTTCATTGAATTTTTTAGTAAAGTCACAATGATCATTGTGTAACAGACAATTATAATAGTAAAGGGAATGAGAAATCCCACAAACAGTGACACATAATGCAAGATCAAAACATGATTTTTAGTTTGACTGTCCTGTGGAGGCTCAAAGCACTTGGTATTGTTCTTCTCATCTTTGTAACTTTTGGACATCAGAAATGGAGAACTGGTCAAAATCACAAAAATCCAAATGCCAGCGCACACAAATCTGGCTTTTTTCTGTGTCACCAAATTAATATTCTGGACTGGGAAAACAATTGCAATGCATCGGAAAAAGCTCATGGCTGTCATAAAGAAGATGCTACAGTAGAGGTTGACATACAAGGCATAGGTGCTGAGGCGGCACAAAATGTCACCAAAGAGCCAAATACCTTTGTGAACGTAATAGACCACACGGAGAGGCAGCGTGCACACACACAGTAGATCTGCTACCGCTAAATTGATCATGTATATTTGGAAGGCCGACTTCTCATATGTTTTTATGAGGACATAGAGCACAAAGCCGTTGCCAAAGAAACCCACAACTGAGATCATAGAGTACATGGTGGAATATACTTGATTGCGGAAGTCATCAATAGTGCCATTGCAGGTGTTACTGCTGGCAGAAGATACTGTCAGGTTTCCAACTCCATCCATGTTTTTCTAGGAATGTCTGCTTGGTGCCTACAATATATACACACATATATTTATAAAAGGCTTGTCAATTTTCACCAGACCATCAATAACAGGAGGTACTAAGGTTTCACTTTAGAATGTCATCCTCTATGCACTTTGATCATGGCAGGAAGTAAGCATGGTGGGTGGGCGATGAGGAGGGATTCAGCTGCACCTTGTCCCAGGAAGAGCACTCTTTCTTCCTTCCCTTTTCCACCCATGTTTGCCCTTCCTCCTAATCGTCAAGACCTACGTGCAACAGCTCTCCTTTATTATAAGTGTTATTGCTCCAGTACTAGTCTGTAAATCTTCATTTTAAGTGAGTTTGTTTTTCAACTAGAGAAAAACTCTAAAGGAAATAGTTTCATAAATGTGAGTCTATCATCTATCTATCTGTCTATGTATCTATCTGTCTATCTATCATCTGTCATCTACTTATTGGAAGAGCACTGAATGGAGCTCATTCTCCTGGGGGATAATCCTAATCTATCCCCCGGACAATACGGTTGATTCTATTAAGAACCACCAAACACCAAGGCTGGAGACATTTTAGAAGCCATCCAGTTATTTTAATGAGGAAAATACTTGTAAAGAGGTGAAACGCATTTCTAAAATCTGTACCATAACCTAAGTCTCTGAGGAAAGACGTAGCATAATTCGTGGGAAGATGCCGTATTTTGCTGTGTCTAATGCACACGCACGTTTTTGGCCCAAACTTTCGGGAAGAAAAATCTTTTGTTTTAATATTTTAATTCAATGACTTATTTATTTATATTTAGATATTTGTTTTTTGTATTATAAAGGAATTCTAGCATTTTTTTTGAACATGTTGTGGGACAAGAAATTTTATATAACAAATAATTACAAAACACAAGAACAGATCCAAGGGATTTCAGGTACTACCCATGTGTAATGTACAGCCTTATTTTTCCCTCAAAAATTTGGGCAAAAAGGTGAACATTATGCACGGCCAGATATGGTACTTTGTGAGCATATTGTTGTAGCTGTTGATCCTTGTTATCCTCCTAGACTCACACCCAGAACATGCCTGTTGGACAATATATGATCATTTCTCTCACAGCAAGGAGTTGTTACTTGATCTCAGTCAGTCCAACCCTATCAGAGCAGTTAATCAGGGCAGTTAATAAGCTCTGATCAGACAAAAATGGGGAGAAGATAGTGTGGAAGCAGTGATTTCTTTAATGTATCTCCAGATTCTTTTCCTTTATTCTCTGGGAAGGTGGCAGCAACACATCCATATATAATCTGGTGGATAACATTTGATTGAAGTCTAATTTATCGTCCTTTTATAAAGCTCTTGCTCCATGGTCGGAGAGGATTTGGAGTTTTTAAGGTGAGAGGACTGCTCGAACACGCAGGAACTGCCAGTGATGGGCCCTGGATGGTGTGGCTCAGTGGACTGAGTGTTCGCCTGCAAACCAAAGGGTCACTGGTTCGATTCCCCAGTCAGGGCACAGGCCTGGGTTGCGGGCCAGGTCCCCAGTAGGGGGTGTGCAAGACGCACCCACACATTGATGTTTCTCTCCCTCTCTTTCTCTCCCTTCCCTTCTCTCTAAAAATAAATAAATAAATAAAATTAAAAACAAAAAGAACTGCCAGCAACGGAGGAGACTAACCTTGTGTCTGCATTAGGGACACAGAAACAGACAGCTATGGTAGTGGTTGTAGGTGGGAAATGACTTCCCAGGCTCACTGCTGCTAGCAATTATATTTGCTGCAAAGACGTGTCAGCCATCCATCCATCCAGGCTAGTTCCATAATTACCTTTCATTAAAAATGTTATTATTTTCACCAAGAGCTGTTAGTACATGATAAAACAGTGAAGATGAACCTTTCTGAGGGTGGATATCTTAAGATAATACAGAAAAATTAGTTCATTATTCCCCACCTCTGCATTATTTCTCAGTTTGCTTTCCAGTCACCTGCCTCTTTCACCATTTGTTCTCTGAACTTAGGTGTAGTTGTGAAAGAAAGGGAAACTGCCTAAACTTAATCTAGTCTTTTTTTTTTTTGTTAGCCTCGTATTGGGTTTTCCCCCAAAAGAGCAGTGTTATGTTGCGAAGCACTAGATGGTGCTGTTGAGATTTTTGATACAGCCTTTGTTGTAGGGAGTACACTTGCAGGATATTTGGTAATTACTATCTCTCCTTCCTATCACCATCGACCTTCACTATACCCTGCCATCAACTCTTTCCAGAATAATTTTCTATACCTTATAGCTTCCGATTATATATTATTATGTAATATATTAATTATATTAATTAATATATTATATTATTAATTATATTATATTAATTAATATATTATATATATTATGTAGCGTCCTTGCTCTAAAACCTTCACTGGTTCCTGAGTGCCTGCAGAATGAAACTCAGTTTCCTTGGCCTGATTAATGCTCTCTACAGCTTGGTTGCAACTAAACTTCCCTAGCTTCTTCCTCACTCCTTCCTTTTGCACACGCTCAAATTCAGGGGAACAACTATTTTACTGTACCAAGGACATGTTCTACATGTTTTCCCCGTCTGCCTATCTTTCTTCCTGCATTTCTTCTACTAGAAATGGCCTTTCTTCCATTTACGTGCAATCACTAGTATCCTTCAGCGTAAATGACACCTTCTTGACCAAGGCTTTCTTCTCCCTCCATCCAAAGTAATTTCTGTATTTTTCCCTCCTAGGGAGCTTTAAATTTATCTTGCAGATCAATGATCTGTGTGCATATATTATCTTTCCTCACAGATGATCCGTATGCTGTATGAGAAGGCGTCGCCCACAGAGGGCTAACACACGGGTACTTTGCCTGTGAGTGCTCAATAAACAGTAACTGAGTGAATGAGGAAATGAAAGATGGAACAAGTTTATGATTTGAAATGATTATTTATCATTCAAAATCACTTAGAGTTATCTTTTCATTTTAATATGATTATCGGTTTGGCCCAAAAGTTCATTTGGTTTTTTTCTGTAAGATGGCTCTAGTGGCGCCTAGTTACCTTTAACTTCATTTGAAACAACTTTGTTAGATCATATTGTGACAGCCGTCATATCAGCTTGCATTTAAAAAAACTTATCACAATTGGTGAATCTTTGTGTAGCCATTTTAATATTGAAGATGGGAGGAAATGTGCAAGATGTTAGGCATATTATGCTTTATTTTTTCATAAAAGGTAAAAACACAACTGAAACGCAAAAAAAAAAGATTTGCGCGGTGTGGGGAAAAGGTGCTGTGAGTGATCGAATGTGTCAAAAGTGGTTTGTGAAGTTTCGCGCTGGAGATTTCTCGCTGGATGATGCTCTACAGTCGGGTAGACCAGTTGAAGTTGATAGCGATCGGATTGAGACATTGAGAACAATCAACATTTACCACACGGGAGAGAGCTGGCATACGATATCCAAATCAGTAAAGTTTTTGGTGAAAATGAAAAATGTGTCTTTTACTTTACAGGAAAAAACGAAACGGACTTTTTGGCCAACCCAATGAAAACCTTCCCTGCCTCAGAGCTTACGGTGCCTCTGTTAAGTACAGTTGCTTTCTAAGGTATTAAGGAAGACACTAAATCATAAGGCTGACTTTGAAAAACCCCCATATCTTGATAACAGTGTAATCATTTGTTTGTTAAATATCATAAATACATATGAAATTCTCCAATCATTGAATGATATATGCCAAGTAAAACCGATAAAGAAATTAATAAAAAACAAAGAAACAGATGAACTTTAGTCCCGTAAATAACCTTTCCAGTCCTTGCAGAACAAAATAAGATTCCTAGCTTCTTAAAAAAAAAAAAAAGTATTGTCCATTGACTTTTCATGTTGAAAGGGAAGAATAAAGGAGGTTACTTTACAGACTTAGAAGAAAGGAAAGTTGCTAGGTTATTTTTTAAAGGATTTTATTTTATTTTTAGACAGTGGAATGGAGGGAGAAAGGGAGAGAAACATCCATGTGTGGTTGCCTCTCACACGCCCCGTACTGGGGACCTGACCCGCAACCCAGGCATGTGCCCTGACTGGGAACTGAACCGGTGACCCTATGGTTTGCAGGCTCATGCTCAATCCACTGAGCTACACCAGCCAGTGCAAGATTTCCTAATTTCTATATTAAGGTTCAATTGTTTCTAACTAAGTCAAGTCAGTGACTTGTATTAGGTCATTAAAAAAAGACTGTAAAACTCTCAAACAATAAACCCCAGAGGGGTAGGCATCATTTAGTCCAAGCCATTCATTTTACAGATGATGGCTTTGCTGGTCTTAAACAGCATTTCATTAATTTCTATGGAATTATTGTGATCCCCCAATAATGAGACCCCCACTATATGGAGACAGAGATGCCCTATAGGCCATCTCTGCCTTCGAGAAGCTCACAGTGCTGTGGGGGACAGGAGTTCACTGTAGAGACATTACAATGCAGTATGGTAAGAGCTATCTCAGCACCCAAGAAATGGGTTATTGATTGATATAAACAAGCAATAAACATAAATAAAATTAATTTTTAGTGCAGACAATGAAGGGAGTTACTTTAAGATACTTTCCAAGTTGAAAGAACAAGATTCATGTAGACAATGGAGCCATACCTCTTTGTGGCACGGCAGCACACTTGCAAAGGTTTCTGGTTTGTGGTCAGTGCCTCTTATGATGTGCTATGTCAGATGAAGCCTAAACTGAAATCATAAGATTGAAAAGGAAGTTAATGACATTAGATGCAGTCCAGAAGGGTCATGGGAGCTTAGCAGCCTTACGTACAGGTCCAAGTGAGTGATAGGACATCAAAACTCTATGGACAAATTTAGGACTACTTGTTGGATTCCATGCTGCATTCTTTTATCTCCATTCATTTTGAGATCCCCAGGGGAAAAACTTGGAATACAGACCAGGACGGCTCGCTGATGTTTGTTTCTGCATGCCTGTAGCTTGTGTATCTAAAGATGAACACTGTATTATAAAAATATTCTTTTCACTATGAAACCACGGTATTTTCCCTATTTTCTAAAGAGTTTAAATAAAGTTCGAAGGGGAAATAATTTAGGAGTTCATATCCAAGGATCTAGATTTCTAAGAAGAGTTAGAACATCAAAAACATCAAGAATATCTGTCTGGGATGGCTTGGAGACAGTTTTCCCTGAAGGAAAGATGGCTTAGAGGACCTTGGACTCTTCTCCCTGAAAACTCATAATAGCATTTATTATTTAGATCATGAATTTGGCATCTATTATATACCATTGGAGATCAGTTGCTTCTTAGTTTGTATAGTTAATTTTTCATGAGCGTATGTCTCTTCTCTTCCATGAAGCTATATCATAAAATCCAGGACTCGTGGACATGGACAACAGGGTGGTGATTGCTGGGGTGGGGGGAGGGGAACATAAGGGGACTAAATGGTAGTGGGAAAAATATATACTAAAGATAAAAATAAATCCAACAGAGTATAACAAATCTTCAAGGAATTAGCAGAAAGGCTTTCTCAGAACAACGGCAACTTGACCCCTTCTTCTAAATTTGTGTCGCCTCCTGACACATTTCACTCCTGCTTGCAGTGACTTCAGAGGCTGGTCACTTTTCACTTATCTGTGCTCTAAGTGCCAGTAAAAGAAACATCTTCCGCCAGTTTATTCCTAGGAATGGCAAACAGGCTGGGACTTTCCAAAGGGACTCTACATGGGAAAAAAAGAAAGGGAAACCAACAGGAAAATAAAGGAAATGCAAAAAAAAAAAGAAACCCACAAAAACAGATAAGTTTTAAAACTAGGAACCCGAATCTACAACTACAATATTGCCGTTTGAGTCTATGGTGTACTCAGATAATCATTTTTCGGATCTTCATTTTCCCTCTCTGAATTTTCCCACCTTCTCCACGTAAGGAGTTGACATAGGTAACATATTACTAGCAGTCTGGCTGAAGTATGGGTTGCAGGTGGGATACAGTTGGCTTTTATATTTTGTTACTCGGGCAGTAAACATTTTTTTTTTTTTTAGCTTGTCCTAGGTCTCTGTAATCAATAAAGATATACTGAGTGAATGTGAATGAAAAAGTCCTTTCTGCCCTGGCTGGTGTAGCTCAGTGGATTGAGTACCGGCCTGTGAACCAAAGGGCCGTGATTCGATTTCCCAGTCCAGGCACATGCCTGGGTTGCTGTCCAGGTTCCCAGTAGGGGGCGCTCCAGAGGCAACCACACATTGATGTTTCTCCCTCTCTTCCCTTCTCTCTAAAAATAGATAAAAAAAAGAAAGAAAAAAACCCTTTCTAATCCTGGCATTATGTGATTCCACTCATCTTCTGTGTGGAGAGCATTAACTTTGGCTCTGTCACAGTTTTCTGTTTAGGCAAAACTTATATTTCTCCCTAGTATGGGAAGAGAAAGAAAGTTAATGAATTTCGAAGACCCATCTATGAGAAGTTTAATCTTACCAGGCTAGTATACTAATTAACCATTTCCGTAGTAGCTATGCAATTCCAATTTGGCCCACTTATTCCATTGTCTGGGTAGCCGTGCAGTTGTTCCCTCAGGTTTGGGATTCTGAGCTGTCTTCTCTGCTTCCTTTAGTAATTTTGAGCTTTGCACCTAGCAGGGATGTAATAACTTTCACTCTTCTCTTTTACCTTTTCGGTTTCCTTGAGGACGCCTTCTCTGACAATAATTTCAGCAGGATTTGACTTCAATTACTTAATTCAGGAGTTACTCAGATTTTTTATTCCATCAGCCCTTTTATTTGATTTTATATGTATATTAAATATTAATATACACTCTCTTTCCATCAGCCCTTAACCTCCATTGAAGGTGTAACCTGGTCAAACTCCAGTGAATGAAGTAAATAAGAGACCCCAGAGATAATCTAAAAATATAAGGTCCTGATTCATACGCCATACTCTAACTTTAGGTTGTTGCCCTAAAATTACCTATGAATGTAAGGACTGTCATGCTTTCTAAGTGTAGTTAGGGTAGAGTTGGTGATATAGTGGCCTAAGTTGGTCCCCAAGCTGTTATTTTCCATTAGGTGAACACAGTAGTCGTTCATCTTTCTTTTTTGTTTCTAGCCAGACAAAAAGTCACTTCTGGTCCTCTCAACCCAATTTAATACTTCTGCTGTTTGAAGTCCTGTAGTATTTTGTTTGTAGTTTTGTCAATAATTTTCATTTCTCGTTTTGTGTCATAGTCATCTCTGGAGTTACTCAGTTCGAACTTCTCCATTCTTCCCACGTGCTCCTACTCAACTTAAAGGGCAATAACCAGGTCATATTCTTTTTGTGTTTCGTGCTGTGCCTAGTACTGCGCCTTTTAAATATTGACTGATTTGAATAAATCAATTCTGCATATTATTTCATCGATGTTTTATGAATATCAGAGGGACTCACTACTGAAAGACAGGCGATCGGCCTGGTGGGAAATTCACAGGACCAGTAAACACGAGACCTGGATCGTACCTCAGGCTGCGGTGGGTGGCTGTGTGATTTGACTAAATCACCTCCTCCCTATGATGTCTTCACTTACCTGGAATTCAATAGGGTTGTATTACATGATCTTTGAATTCCCTTGTAGTTTGCCACTCTGTAAATCTATGAACATCAGGGTATATTTTTTCCCCCTTGATATAGTTTTGATCTTAGGGGGAAAAAAGAGCAAGCAGGATAAGAGACCTACGGCTTCAACAAATTCCAAACTTTTGCCACATACAGGTCTTTCTCTCTGACCTAATGCCTGTTGTTTTAAAAGTTACAACATCTCTGCTTCTGGCGGTATGGTCACCATTCTTTAGCTCTTTTAAGACAGAAACTCATAAAGTCACCTTAGTTGGTTCCTTTTTATATATCTTGTATAAGATGCCCATCCTGCTTGATCATATCGCTTTAGGGTTCCAGAACAAACAATCTATCCATCCATATCGTAGGCTGATGCCTGAAATCTACTCTACAGAGTTTCCAACAGGCTTTGATTTCTTGTTAAAATGACAGTCTTTAGGACTGTCAGGACCCGAATTTATCAGACTCTGTCACCTCAGATGGAAGGGGTGTGACAAAGGTAAGAGGAAAGAACAGAAAGGCGCTGGCAGTCTGCGACCTGAAGACACTGGTTAAAACGGCCACTGAGGAAAAGAGCACAGACCTGGGAGGCTGGCGGTGAAGGGGGCGTGGATCTGACCCCTTCCCGATTTCACCCCAGTTTCTGCCAACTTTTACCCAATTTAATACCAAGTCGTGATATTTTTCCTTTCCATTCTTCTTCATTAATACTGCCACTTCTTCCGAGCTGTCTGTGATTATCCCAGATGTGGATGGCTTATAATGATAATCTACTTTTCCCTTGGGCCGTGTATTTTACCATGCTGCACTGTTTGTAATTCCTGGAGATATCTTTCACGCCCTCTTAATTGCAGGTTCTTTTTCTCAAAGTCATCCTGCAAACCACTGCCAGACTAGTCATTTTTAACCCTTGGATTTGCCCTGCCTTTTTGTTGCTCAAGAGCTAACAAATTCCTATGATCAAGTCCTAACCCTGTATTTCAGGCAGCCGCCTATGCAAATTAGTCCTACCCTCCTAGCCAATCTTCTGTCTCTTGGAGAAAAGTATTAATGGCAGAGGCCACAGAAGGGTTACTGCCTGAAGAAAGAAGAAGTGCATTAGTAAGTACTAAGGAGAGCTTAGGGCTTTCAGAAAGAGAGCTTTGTAACAATCTGGAGCATCTTTTTGGACGTGCAGTTATCTCTAAGATATGCTAGAGAATGAAAGTGACAGCATAATTATTGGAATAGGGACTCTTAGGAAAACTTGGTTGAGGAACAAGTTACCCTGATATGCTAGTGTAGAATTTCGATTTGTCTTCCCTGGAGTGTAGTATAGTGAGTGACTCACCACAGTAGGCTAATATCCTTGCTCTTAAGATCAGTGATTTTGTCCTGACGCCATGTCTTCTAGTGCCAAAGTTTAACTTCTTTTTATGTTATCTTGTCATCATTTAAATGTATCCATGGTTACCACCTGATGAATTCCCGCCCTGCCCTACCCCAGACCCACCTCCAGCCTTGCCCCACTCGAATCATCCTTTGGATAATGAGACATCTATTTTGACCTCGTTATTTATCTGGTCTAACCAAATCATAAACATTTTTGTTTCCTTAAAAGTAGGATCTTGGTAGATAGTTAAATACACCTGATACCTCTAACAACCCCAACCGAAGGAGATGTCGGGGTCAACTGTCATCAGCAGGGTGAGACATGGGACTTTGTTTGCTTTTTAACAGTTGGGCTCTAAAAATGATCTTAGGAGATGGCCTTCATTCTGGAAGTTGGTTCCAAGAAGATTGTGAGAAAATTTCCAAAAACGAACAAATAAACGTATCTGTATTAGTCTCAGTATGGAGATCTTATATTACTGATCGCACTTTGTTGGAGTGAAACAAAAATTACAAGTATTTTTACTTGGGAAAAGCAATTCACTTATGCGGGTTATGAAACGTTCAAGGAACCAAAACTGCCTGCATTAGAGGAAAGAGACTTTCTATGAGGGGCAAGGAGATAAGCGAGAATGTACACTGAGCCCACTTTGTTTTATAAAATACAGGAAGATAAAGCCAAAATTCAAAATTATAGGATAAGACATGTTTTATTTTAAAGTCAGTTAATTGATTTTAGAAAATGTAACTTTTCGAAAGGTAACGGTGTCGAGCGGGGGTGGCCACACATCTCTTCGGTTCACATTGCGGGAAAGCAAGAGGGCTATGGACATTTAAAACACCCAAAATTCCACGGTGAGATTATAAACTTTTTCCAAATTTTTTCAACTACAACTTACAGCCAGTGTTATTTTGTATTAGTTTCAGGGGTACAGCACAGTGGTCAGACAATCACACTTTACAAAGTGATCGCCCCTGATATTCTCAGTACCCAGTTGGCACCATAATTGGTTATTACAGGACTAGTGACCACACTCTCTATGCTGTACTTTGCGTCCCTGCGAATGTTTTGTAGCTACCAGTCTGTACTTCTCAGTCCCTTCACCTCTTTCACTCAGCCCCCCAGCACCCCGCTCCTCTGGCAACCGCCAGGCTGCTCTCTGTGTGTATGAGTCTTTTAATTTTGTTTGTCCATTCATTTTGTTCTTTAGATTCCACGTGTAAGTAAAATCATATGGTATTGGTCTTTCTCGGACAGAATTTATTGCCTGACTCACGCAGTCCAGTGCTGTTTTCATTACACTGTGCTATTAAGTTTCAGATTCTACAAGACCTGTCACTGTGCACCGAGATAAGCCAAACCCATATACTGACATCAATCACGGCGCTTGAACAAACCTGTTATGTAGAAGGCTGTACAAAAGCCAAGGATTGGAGCATTTCTTTGTTCTTTCTTTGATGATAATATGGGAGTACTATTAATGGAACATTAGAAATTATAGCTTTCTTTTTAATTTTCTTGTTTCTCTTCTGTTGAGCCTGTCCTTACCACGCATGCCAAGTTATTTGTCTCAGAGCACAGTTGTGATCTTATCACTTCCCTTTGAAAAGCCTCCAGTGACCTGTTAAGTTAAGCTCAAAACATCATTCAAGACTACGAAATATTCTACCTTAACCTTATAGAGTCACTTTCCATGGTTTATGATTTATTTCAGTAGTGTTCAGCAGCCCGGGTGTAGGAGGGAAAACATGCAAACGCTTAAATTGATGGCAGGCTGGGTGGTCATAGAGCAAGTGTCGTTGAAGGACAGTGGGGTACAGGAAGCTGAGGATGCTACCTGAAGAGTGGTTAAAAGCAAAACCATGAAGTAGTTTGTCAGATTTGGAGAAAAGGGGTGGGCCCAGAGACTGGAAGGTCCTTGGGGATTGTTACTACATCCGTAGGGGAACGAAAGAGCCAAAGGCCTGGGAGCTTACGGTCGGAGCATGTCCACCGGAGTCAAAGATTTCGGTTGTGTGCTGATGAACAGTGGCCCAGGTATGGCCGTGGAGTGAGCAACCAAGGTGGAACGTGATCAAGGAAAGTCGAAGTCACTCTACTGGGCTGGTTGTTCACCTGAAGGATGAAGTTACTAGGGTTTGGGTTAAAAAGGAAGACTGCAAACCAAATGCCAAAATATTGGGTGAATTCGGGAAAAAGA
>PVJD01017043.1:0-18850 GCA_004026545.1 Mormoops blainvillei
ACATGAAAGGATGTTCAGCACCACTAGCCATCAGAGATGCAAATTAAAACCACAATGAGATATCACTTCACACCAGCCAGAATGGCCATCATAAACAAATCAAGAAACATCAAGTGCTGGCAAGGAGGTGGAGAAAAGGGAACCCTAGTGCACTGTTGGAAGGAATGCAGACTGGTGCAGCCACTGTGGAAAACAGTTTGGAATCTTCTTAGAAAACTAAAAATGCAACTGCCTTTTGACCCAGCAATTCCATTGCTGGGATTATACCTTAGAATCCAGAAACACCAATTTAAAAGAACTTATGCACTCCAATATTCATAGCTACACATTTTACAATAGCCAAGAATTGGAAGCAACCTAAGTGCCCAATAGTAAATGAGTGGATCGAAAAACTAGGGTACATTTACACAATGGAATACTATGCCTCAGAAAGAAAGAAAGAGCTACTACCCTTTGCAACAGCATGGATGGAACTGCAGAGCATTATGCTAAGTGAAATAAGTCAGGCGGTGGAAAACAGATACAATATGATCTCACCTATAAGTAGAACCTAATCATCAAAATAAAGAAGCAAGCAAAATATAACCAGCAACATTGAAATAAAAAGCAAACTGACAGTAACATGAGGAGAGGAAGGAGGGGGATAACAGGGGAAAAAAGAGGGGAAGGGTTATCAAGGAACATGCATAAAGGACCATCAACAAATGCAAATGGGGCAATGATGGAGGGTGGGAGGTGAGGGGGGCCTTGGGAAAGAGGTGGAGGGAAAATGTTGGCATGGGGATGATGGGATGGGGTGCAGGACAGAGTAGATAAAGGAGAGAAAAAAATGAGACAACTGTAATAAAATAATCAATAAAATATACAAAAATATCTGTATCTTGGTTGTCATATAATGTTGTCCTATATATGTGTCATTGCAAATTTAATGAGCACACCTCCTCCAATAATTTTTCAGTTTCAAAAAGAAAAAGCAAAGTCCTGGCTGGTGCTGCTCAGTTGGTTGGAGCATTGTCCCATAACCTAAGGTTGCATCGTGAGTTCAATTCCTGGTCAGGGCACATACCTAAGTTGCAAGTTTGGTCCTTGGTCCAGCTGCATATGATCCATGATCCAGACATGTATGGGAGGCAACCAATTGATGCTTTTCTCTTGCATCAATGTTTCTATCTCTCACTTCCTCTCTAAAAGTAATGAAAAAATGTCCTTGGGTGAGGATTAAATAAATAAATAAATATGTTTTCCCTAATTTTCCATGACATCGACAATTGTTGTTATGTATACATTTTTATTAATAAATAAAAGTAATGACATGAGAAAGCATATTCTATAATTTAGTTTTGATTACCTCGTGTTGATATTCAGACCTAATGGGGCTGAATCTATGAAATTTTAGCTTATCAATAGGAAGCAGAGAATGACATTACCTAATGAAATACAGGAACCGTTAGTTTTATGTAGTATGTCATGTAGAATGCCTGGATGAAAGTATAGAAAACTCAACCCGAACTTAGCCTCAACAATGGTCACTTCATTAAATCACATGACAAAGAAAACTGAGATAAGCTAGTTTGGGTAATTCATTGACTCAAAAATATTATCAAAGAATCTCATTCTTTCCATTTTTCTATTCTGAGGTTCTATTTGTCTGCTACTGAACTCATAGTTGCAGAATGGTTGCAATAGCTCCAAGCATCATGTCCTCAAACAGTAACTTAAAAAGGCCAGAAGAGAGGACATCCCTTTTTGGTGACCCATTCTAAAACTGAGGAAAATCTTCCCAAAAGGTTTCCAAAAACTTTTTTCCACATGTGTTCTTACCAGAATTACATTACAGGTCAATGCCTCAGCCAGGTCTTAATAAGGGTAGTGAAATTACCGTGGCTACAGACTGGGAGAAAATATTTGCAAAAGACACATCTGATAAAGCATTATTATCCAACTTATATGAAGAGCACTTAAAAGCCAACAATAAGAAAACAAGCAAGTAATACAATTAAACAATGAATGAAAGACCTTAAACAGACACCACAATTGCACTCTTTGGTACTTACTCGAAGGAGTTGAAAATGTATGTTCACACAAGCACCTGTACATTTTTAGCAGTTGTATGCATAACTGCCAAAACTTGGAAGCAACCAATAGGTCAATGGGTAAATAAACTGTGCAACATCCAGACAATGGCATATTATGCAGTGTTAAAAAGAAATGAGTTATCAAGCCATGAAAAAACATGGAGGAAGCTTAAATATATATTATTAAGTGAAAGAAGCCAAGCTAAAAAGGCTACATACTGTACAATCCGACAATGTGACATTCTGAAAAAAGAAAAACTATGGAAACTATGAAAAGATCAGTGGTTGCCAGCATTTAGAGGGATTGAAGACTGATTAACAATGAACAGGCAGAGCACAGATGATTTTTAGGGCAGTGGAAATACTGTGTATCATACCATAATGACGGATAGATATCATTATACATTTGACCAAACCCATAGAATGCACCACACCAAGAGTGAACAGTAATACGAACTATGGATTTTGGGTAATAATGATGTGATGATGTGGGTTCATCTGCTGGAACATGTATCAGTCTGATGGGGTATGTTGATAATGGGAGAGGTTATACATGTGTGGGGACTGGAGATGTATGGAAACTTGCCCAACCATTTCCTCAATGTTGCTGTAAATCTAAAACTGCTCTAAAAATAAAGTTTTCAATTTTTTACAAGAAATTATCAAGGCTGGCTTAACAAGGTTAAGGGCTGGAGCTGGAAACATACCCAACCTCTCTTAAAGCCTATGGTGCCTCATACTGGAACAAATTGGGGTTTTGTTATCATGAAAAAGGGGATGGTGGTGGGCAATCAATGGCGTCTGCAACATGTAACAGGATATGTTCAGATATTTAAAACTGTGAAATGAACAGATGACATCCAGAAGAGCTTGCAAAATTGTATATAGAAAAGTTAGATGCTACTTACCAGTGGAATAAGCCTATTAAAATTCAAATTCATTGAAAAAACTAAAATAGTACAGTACTCTCCTTAATGGTCATTATCATGGATGAAAAGTGGGACTGATCTCAAAATGTTAGACATAAATCACCACATATTTTATCCATTCAACAGGAATTGTATCAAAAATGAAAGGCACATTTCTTTCAGAAAACCCAAGTAGGATTCAGTAAATGTGCAATGAAGTATCATGATTTTGCATTTATTCTGTAGAAAAATAAGCAATATACTTCAGGCTTCTTTATGTTTATACAAGTACACTCCATAATTTCTTTGATGTCTTCAGTATAAAGACACACTAATACCAGTTTTTAATAAGGAGTAAGGGTGACATAGTGAATGTTTCATTTTGAGGAGTTGGCAAAAAGATTATTTTTAAGTTTACTTCAAAGGAAAAGTATGAAATAATAAAAGATGAAAGACCGATTCATGTTCTCAGTGCTAGTTAATGCAGAAAATTCCATGGTCTCATTTTTATCTGCTGACTGCAATCTTTCTAAGATAATTGATATAGGTTTCTGTTTTATTGCATTTGCTGTCACTCATTGCATTGTTTGCTAGATTAGAAGTGCTTGATGTAAGTTTAAGTACTAGGTATAATTTCAATATGTTATCCAGTCTTTGTTTCACTTCTGACTGTCAGTTGATGGCTTAAAGTTGGCTCTTCAGGAAATCTTAAATCACTATTATCTAACTACCACATTAAAAAATAACAAGTGAGGTACTTCATCACCTGCCATTTCAAACATAATTTCATAAACCCTATATAATGCAGAGCCAAAGCAAAATTAGTTTGACTGAATTTTAAATTATTGAGTCCAGTTCATAACAATTTCACAAAAATAATAGTGCAAGTCCCGTGAACAGATTCATTTCCTGGAATTAGGAAAACAGGAAGTATTTCTAAAATAGTTCTAAGGACACCAATGGTATTTACAGGATCAAATGGATAAGGAGTACGATATTATCAAATCCAATAGTCCAAGTAACTCTTACAGAGCTAACAAAAAGGATGTTTAGCCGCTCACACTGGTGAGTACATTTGTCTCAACAGTAAATCAGAAGGCAATACTAGAAGAAGAGCATAGAAGGAAGTTTGTTCCCAGCTTCCTCAGTGATGTTATTTTTCATATAGTGAGGGGAAAAAACGTATAAAAAGGGATGACCTGTGGAATTCAAGGAGTGAAGCAAAGATATCTCAGAATGTAATAATTTCCTTCAGAGAAAGTTCTAAGAGACTGTGGTAATGCGTTACTCGGAAGCTGTTAACCCACAGTTCCTTCTGAAGGCAAGTCTGCTAGGAGCTTCCCATCAAGTTACAGAGCAAGAACTTTTGTGTTTAAATTCAAACAAGCTTATCAAGACCATGGTATTTCAGGAAATGAACAACAAAGGTAAGTACAACAAATAAAATGCTCTTCACAATGAAATTTGTCAAATCTTTAAAGAAAAGTAACTATCAAAAGAATTTTGCATAATACATTTATCCCAGGGGGTTGAAATCAAAGTTTTACAAATTCTTAATTTTCCTGCAATGTTGGAAAATAAGTTATTGCACTTCAGCAGTACAAGAGAGCAACATCCACTCCTTCAATAAATGTTTATTTAGCACCTACTACCTGCAAAATTTGGTGTAAAGCACAGCACATATGAAATCAAGTAATATGCAGTATTGGCCCCAAGATATGTGCTGGAAGGAGACAGAATTCCAGTCAAGTGCAGGGAGCCCTAGGATAGAGATAAGTACCAGTGTTGCCAACCTATTTATTTTACACCCACCCAGCATCTTTTCTTATTTACCTCCAAAAAATGTACAAATGGAAATAGAAAATGATAGAAAAAGGAAAGCTCTAGCAAGGTTTATGAAATGAGCAGAAGGTTGCTAAATCAGCCAGAAATCCAGAATGTAAGAAATTGACCAGATCTGGTTTCTTCAACAAATAAATTGCAAGGAAAAAAGAAAGAGTGAGGGGAAACTTTATATTCAAAGAGACTTAAAAAACACAAGTAAATGTAGTATGTGAAATTTGTTAAACTCCTAATTCAAACAAATGGACAACTATGGGACACAGGGAAAACTATACACTATCTGGATAGTACATATTAAGGAGTCATTGTCAAAATTTTTAAGTCGATAATGGTATTGGGGTTGTGTCATTTTGTAGGAGTTGTTATCTTTTAGAGACTCTTAGCAAAGTATTTTCAGATGAAACGATGGGACAGCTGAGATTTGCTTTCAAATGATCCAGTAGGGGGATGGTCATGTGGTAGTTCATTATATTATTCTCTATACTTCTGTGTATGTTTGAAATTTTCCATATTAAATAAATCAACCTGAGGAATCAAAGAAGGCTTCCCAATGGAGTATTGAAGTGAGATTTGAAGGTGGAGAAGAGCTATCTAGCCAAAAGGTAGGACCATCCTCTCATCTCAAAGAACTTGGAAATAATATTACTCTTTAAAAAATAACTTTTAGGACTTCCAATCAAGAAGGAACCCACTTCACCTCTTTATGCAACCACAGAAAGGAATTATATCTAAATCTCAAGACAAATAACACCCCAAATTGTCAGAAAATCAAACTGTATGGAAATCCAACAACCAAGGATTTAAAGAAGCCATATTAATCCATACAGGTAGGAGGGGTGGAGATGCAGAGACTGGGCAGAGACATGAGGAGACACAGTGTGAAGTAGAGAGGTGGGGGCAGAAGTGGAACAGGCACAGGCGGTTCCACATTCACATGTGGTAGATAAAAATTAGGAGAGACACCTTGGGGGCAAGCGATCCAGGCCCCAGGCCAAACTGCAGAGCCCAGGGTTCCAGGGCCAGGAAGATACATCCCCATTACCTCTGGCCATAAAAACCAGTGGGAGTTGGGACAGGGGAAGAAGCTGCTGGATTTTCAGAAAAATTCACTAAAAGGGCCCACGTGGTCTTAAAACATATGCAAACCCACTCACTCTGGGATTCAACACCAGGACAACAGCTGGAAGAGCGCCAGTCACATATAGGGAGTGGGTGAAGTGACTGGAAATGGGGCAGTGCTGGGCAGATCCCCAGAAGCCAGGCAGCAGCATAGTCCCCTCTCTGAGCCCTCCTTCAAAACAGAGCCACAAAGTGGTGAAGCAGGTTGCACCAATCTGGTGATTACCTAAGGCTCCACTGCACACAATTTACAGGGGCCTTTTACAGGGAGTGAAAGCAGCTCTACCTAATACACAGAAACAATCATAGGAGGCTGCCAAATTGAGGAGACCAAGAAATATGGTCCAAATGGGAGAACAGAACAAAATCCTGGAAAAAAAAACAAAAAGAAACAGAGCTAGCCAACATATCAGATGCAAAGTCAAAACACTGGTGATGAGGATGCTCAAAGAACTCACTGAGTATGGTAACAACTTAAAGGAAGAAATGAAAGTTACAGTAAGTGAAATAAAGGAAAATCTACAGGGAACCAACAATGAAGGGAAGGAATCTGGGATTCAAATCAATGATTTGGAACATAAGGAAGAAATAATCATTCACCGGAAGGGAAAGAAGAAGCAAGAGTTCAAAAAAAAAAAAGAATGAGGACAGTATAAGAAGGCTCCCGGACATCTCCAAAAGTGCCAACATCTGAATCATAGGAGTGCCAGAAGGAGAAGAGGAAGAGCAAGAAATTGAGAACTTATTTGAAAAAATAATGAAAGAAAACTCCCCTAATTTGGTGAAGGAAATAGACTTATAAGTCCAGAAAGCACAGAGTTCCAAGCAAGTTGGACCCAAAGCGGACCACACCAAGACAGATCATAATTAAAATGCCAAAGGTAAAGGATAATCTTAAAAGCAGCAAGAGAAAAGAAGAGAACTACCTGCAAAGGAGTTCCCATAAGACTATCAGTTGATTTCTCAAAAGAAACTCTGCAGGCAGGAAGGGACTGGCAAGAAGTATTCAAAGTGATGAAAAGCAAGGACCTATTATCCAAGATCACTCTAATTCAGCAAAGCTATCGCTTAGAATTGAAGAACAGGTAAAGTGCTTCCCAAACAATGTAAAGCTAAAGGAGTTCATCATCACCAAGCCATTATTACATGAAATTTTAGAGCGACTTATTTAAGAAAAAGAAGAAGATCAAAACTATGAACATTAAAAAAGCAACAAATTCACAACTATCAATAACTGAATAAAAACAAACAAACAAACTAAGCAAAAACTAGAACAAGAACAGAACCATAGGTATGGAGATTATGTGGAGGGTTATCAGCTGGTAGAGGGACAGAGAGAATGGAGGAAAAGGTGCAGGGATTCAGAAGCATAGTTGGTAGGTACAGAATAGATGGGGGTTGTTAAGAATAGTATATGAAATGAAGAAGCTAAAGAACTTATCTGTACAACTCATGGACATGAACTAAGGTGTGGGGATCACTGGGGAAAAGGGGGTACTGGGTGGAGGGGGATAAAGAGGAAAAAATGGGACAACTGTAATAGCATAACCAATAAAATATAATTAAAATAACTTTTAAAATTATGAAAAATATATATACTAGTGTATTTAATGCAAATATACAGTTTAAAGAATAGTAATGGAATGAAATTTTGTGACCCACCCCCCAGCTTTAGAAACTTTCAAAACTTCCCATGCCTCCTCAGTCTACCATCCCCTTCTGTCCACCTTTGGGAGCTAGCCGCTCTCCTGAATTTTGTGTGAATTATTATTTTCTTATCTTTATAGGTTCTATTGCATGTGTTTATCTCCAACCAATATGGTACTATTTATTTTACCTGGTTTGGGGCATCGTATAAATGGAATTATGCTGCATGTGTTCTCTGACTTATTTTGTTCAATGCTGTTTTTGAGATTTAACCATGATTTTGTATGTACTTGTAGATCATTCTTTTTGTTGTTGGTATTCCATTTTATGAATATGCCATAATTTGTTCATCCATTCTACTATTAATAGACATTTAGGTTGTTTCCAGTTTGGGGCAGCCTGCCACTATAAGTAATCATTTACATGTCATTGGAGCACATGGGGCAAGAGTTTTGCTATCGTATAATGGTTTAAGAGTGGAGTTTACGGGTAGGATTAAGATTGCTTTGCTGAGATGTCAACTGATTAAATCAACTGACAATGGAAGGAGACTGTCAACTCCTCTGTCACTTAACTAATGTTGTTAAAACACTCAATAATGTTTATTAGTAGAGCTCAGCATTAAAAAAATGAGATGTTCCAAGATCATAATTTGTCAACATGCATCTTGTATCATGGGAGAGAGAAAGGTTGAATCTAGGTACCATTTTCTGCAGAGCAGGAACAGTTCCTCATGCATCATCATGGCTGGAATAAAATATCCCTCAAGAGAATTCCCCTCTCTTTGTTTTAAATTCTTGCTCACCAAACAAATTTAAGAATTATATTTTCCAGCCATCTTGGTATCCAAAAAAGATATCATAGACTCTGGATATGACGGTACTCAAACAACTAATTTACTGGAAAGCGATTGCCTCCACTGGAAGACAAGATGCTGACGCATGAAACTGGTTGACAGCAGTGAAAATGGAAATGTGGAAATTGCATGGCAATTCCTTAGAATCCTAAAAAGTTGAGAGTTTAAGCCTCGGGTCTGAGAAGATGGTAGTGCCATTAACAGACATAAAATAGAAAGACAGTTTTAAGATGGGGATGGGGAAAGAACTGGAAGTGATTATGTTAGCACATCCAGGGCCCTTGGGACATCTAGGTGAAGCCCACTTAGGAGTCTGGAAATCAGATCTGGAGCTCAAGTAAAAAGTTGCAACCAAAGATACGCATTTAGAATCATTCACATAAGGCTGAAGTGAAATTGCTAAGAGAGACAACGCAGAAAAAGAAAGATTTTGAGCACAGAATCTTAAGAGCATACCTACATTTAAAAACTAAGAAGGAGGAAGAGCCAGTAAAGGCAATACCAGAGACTGTCACAAAAGTAGGAAAGAACCAAGAACATAGAAAGCAAGGGAAGGAAGTGAGAATTGAAGGCTGAGGAAAGGAACGGTTGGAGTAGGAATTCTAAACGAAACCCTGAGGATTCACTTAGTGATAAACAAACAAACAAAAAAAGGGAGTCGATAATAAAAGAAGCTCTCAAATAATTCAGCATTTATTATATGTCAGGCACTATGCCAGGAACTTTGCTTTTATTTTTTTTCTCTTCTCTTTCATTGTGGTAGAATACACATAACATAAAATTTACTATGTTAATCATTTTAAGTATGCAGTTCAGTGGTATTGAGTACATTTGCACTATTGTGCAACCATCACCACCATCCATCCCTGTAACTCATCTTGTAAAACTGAAACTCTGTATTTATTGAACAATAACTCCCCCTTTTCCCATCCCCTCCAGCTCCTGGCAACCACCATTACACTTTCTGTCTCTATTATTTTGACTACACTAAGAACTTCATATACATGGAATCACATAGCATTTGTCTTTTTGTGACTGGCTTATTTAACTTAGCATAATGTCTTCAAGATTCATCCATTTTGTAGCATGTGTCAGAATTTCCTTCCTTTTTAAAAGCTGAATAATATTCCCTTATCTGCATATATGACTGTAAGATAGCATCATATATATATATATATATTATCATATATATCATCTATATCTACATCTATATCATCTATATCTATCTATCTATCTATCTATCTATCTACCTATCTGTCTATCTATCTGTCTAACCCTGGTTCCTGACACAGAGCTCCTGGACCTTGTACATTCCTAAATGATAAGAGCACTGAGAGCATCTTCTGTTCTAATATTTTGTCTTTAATCCCCATTCCTGACACAGGGTTCCTAAATCCCCTGGGTAATAAGAGTGACTTTTGTTTAATGAGGCAACTCTGGGTGGGTTTCTGGATGGTTCCCAATCAGGGCTGGTTACCAGAAAGACCAAACCATAATTAGAAGGTTGGAGTTTTCAGCCACCCCCCTCACAACTCCTCTAAAGAGGGGAGAGGGGGTGGAAATGGAGTTAATAATTAATCATGGTTACATAATGAAGCCTCCATAAAAATCCTAGTAGTGTGGTGTTCAGGGAGTTTCCAGGTTGGTGAACACATCCATGCACTGGGAGAGTGACACACCCCAATTGCACAGGGACAGTAGTTCCTGCACTTGGGACCCTCCCAGATCTTGTCCAATGTCTCTTCATCTGGGTATTCATTTGTACCCTTTATCATATCCCTTAATAAAGTGGTAAATTAAGTGTTTCCATGCGTTCTGTGAGCCACTCTAACAAGTTCATTGTACTCCAGGAGGGGGTCATGGGAACCTCCAGTTTGTAGCCATGTTGGACAGGAGTAATGGGTAAACTGAGGACCTGCTACTTGCATTTGGAATCTGAAGTGAGGGGGCAGTTTCATGAGACTGAGCCCTTAACCTGTGAGATCTGATGCTATTTAAGGTAGTTAGTGTCAGAACTGAGTCGTTGTAGAACACCCAGCCTGTGTCAGAGAATTGCTTGGTGGGGAAACTCTCCCATCTAGTGTCAGAAGTTTTATGAGTTTGGTAGTCATGTGAGAGTAAGGGAAAGACACAGAAAGAAAGAACTGGAGTGTTTTCCTTTACAACCACATTTTGCTTATCCATTCATCCTGATGGACGCTTGGGTTGCTCCCATTATTAAGCTATTTTGAATAATGCTGCTATCAATGTCCAAATGTCTCTTTGAGACAGCACTTTCAGTTTTTTTTGTATACTCAGAAGTGTAATTGCTGGATCATATGGTAATTCCATTTTTCATTTTCTGAGGAATCACCATACTGTTTTTCCACAGCAGCTATACCATTTGACATTCCTAGCAACAGTGCACAGTGGTTCCAGTTTCTCCACATCTTCACCAGCACGTTATCATCTGTTTTTTTAAAATAGAAGTTATCCTAATTGGTGTGATGTGCTATTTCATTGTAGTTTTGATTTACCTTCCCCTAATAACTAGTGATACTGAACATCTTTTCATGTGTTTATTTGGCATTATTTTCTTTGGAGAAATGTCTATTCAAGTCCTTTGCTTATTTTTTATTCTGTTTGCTTATTTATTTGTTGTTGTTGAGTTTTAGAAGTTCTAAGTATACTCTGGACATCAGATATATGATTTCCAAATAATTTACCCATTCTGTGGGTTGACTTTTTACTCTGTTGATGTGTCTTTTTATGCACTAAATGTTTAAATTTTCATGAAGTCCAATTTGTCTATTTTTTCTTTTGTTATCCATGCCTTTGGTGACATAGCCAAGAAATCATTGCCAAATCCAATGCCATGAAGATTTTTGTCCCATGTTTTCTTCTAACAGTTTTATTGCTTTAAGTGTCAATTTAGGTCTTTGATCCATTTTAAGTAAATTTTTTGTATACCTATATTATTTTTAATCTTCACAACTTTTATTTTATTTTTCACAACTTTTAGAGGTAGATAGTATTGGTATTCTTATTTCACAGAAAAGGAAACAAATTTAAAATAGTGAGTACTTCATTCAAGGCTGCAGAGATAGTAGGCACAGGAGTCAGGATTCAAGCTCATGTCTGCATGTCTCCAAAGCCCAGGTCATTGCCATATATCATACAGTCAAGTCTTGGCCAAGATTAGCAAGAAATTATAGCAAAATTGATCAGTGTCTGACATTTACTTGAGAGTAGGAGATGTGGGGTTTTCCCAGGGCCTAGGATTGACCAGGAGACTTCAGAGTTCAGCCTGATGCGACCGAACATAAACTCAGTTGGGAGTTTATATGTGTACTAGAAACATGAGTATTAAGAGAATGGGACAGTGTGTATAAGGATGGAGGACTGTCTCAAAGCATAGGAAGAACTTGAAGCCCTAGAAGAGGTCAGATCCAGGGTAGAAAGTTGTATTAAAGTTGGGAATTTTGGTGAAATCTTAGGTGAAGATGCTATTCTCAAAGCTGGTCATACTTACTCTCTTCCCTCTAGATCTTGGCACATGATTTTTTTTCTACCTCGAATGCTGTTTGCAACCCTCACCCCCACCCCATTCACACATACACCACAGCTTTGCCTGGCTAAGTCCTACTCATCCTTCAGGTCTCAACCCAGGTGATACCATCTGAATCAGATGCTTCTTATCTGTGCTGTCATCACCCTCCACACTTAATTGTAATTTCACTGACTATGCTCTATAATAACTGAGGGCTTGCTCCTCTCTCTTCGATAGACTGTAAATTTGAGGGCAGGAACTGTTTCATTTTTTTAAGGAGCCATTTCTCACTCATCTCCTTATCCCCAATGCCTAGCATAGGGCCTGACCCAGAGTGGTTGCTCAGTAGGTATACTAATAAGCAGTATGGCGATGTGTGCCATGTTATCTTGGATTGGATTTTGGAAGAGAAAAAGGATATCAGTGGGGAAATTAGTGAAATCCATATATAGACTATAGTTTGGTTGAGAGTTATTAATAGTTAACAGTCTATAGTTTAGTTAATAATAGTAAAGTAGTACCAACATGAATATCTTACATGTGACAAATGTAGATGATTATGTAATATGCTAATATTGGAGGAAGCTGGGTATAAGGTATATGAGAACTCTCTGAGCTGTCTTTGCAACTCATGTGTAAGTCTAAAACTATTTTTTAATTAAAATTTTATTTAAAACAAAAGCAAAAACTGAAGCAGTATGTGTAGTGGTTTGCAGAGTGGGTTTTGTGACATTAAGAAACTATGTGCCCTTTCGTACCCTCCATTTCTTTATCTGTAAAATGAGGATAATAAGAGTATCTTATTGATAGTGTTGTAGGTTTATATATGCATATAGATTTTATTGTCTATCTATCCATATGTATATATTACAAATGTATGTCTGTGCATATATACAGGTATGATATTTACAGGATGCCAGGTGCTGTTCTGAGTGTTTTACATACGTTAATTTATTGTAACCCTTTTACAACACCAAATCCTATCTCCTAAGAATATGCATGGGGCATACTTATACTACAAAATATTTGTTGTTTATCTGAAATTCAAATTTAACTGGGCATCCTCTGTTTTATCTGGCGACTCTACCTACAGTAAATGCTCAATAAATATTTGTGGGAGTCAGGGAGTGGAAGAGGAAGGGGAAAAAAGAAAGGAGGGGAAGAAGGGAGTTAATTTGACCATCAGTGAAGTGTGAACAGAAAGAATTGCAAGTTTCAATGGAGTGGTAGATTTTTTTAAGACCTAGAAAGCACACAAAATCTGGCTTTAACATAACTTCTCACTATTTTCTTTCTTTTTTCCAGTTTTATTAGTGTAATTGACATATCACATTGTATAAGTTTCAGGCGTACAACATAGCGATTTGTTATATGTATATACTGTGAAATGATCACAATAAGTTAGCTAACATCCATAGTTACAATTTTTTTCTTGCGGTGAGAATTTTTAAGATCTACTCTCTTAGCAACTTTCAAACATGCAATACAGTATTATTTGCTATAGTCATCACGTTGTACATTGCATCCCCATCACTATTCTCAGTTCTACATAGTACAAGGTAAACAGCTGTTTCCCCCCTTTTTTTGTTAAAAAGTCTGCCCTCGTGTGGTAGGAAAAAAGTACTAGGCCAAGAGCCTTAATTCTGGTGTTTTCTGCTCAGTGGGGCTAAAGGCCCCAAAGAGGCCAGTGATCTGGAAAGGTGGATGTGATGATAGCAGTTTGTTGTTTGTTTTGGTGGAAGACGGGAGGAATGAACAAAGGATGACCCGGCTCTGGGTCTCAGATACCAGGAGAGTATTATTAAAATAGATTTTTTTTAATTGTTTGAAAAACATTTGTAACTTTGTGCAAGCCAGCATAATCTCAGTTTCCAAGCTGTTATAGTGAGAAAATATGTTAAGAGACTGCCTAAAATTCATGCTGTCGAACATTTAAATGGAGAACACATTATAAATGGTAAAGTACTATTTACATGTTATCGATTAAAAAGCCACTGTGGTCACCTTGGATATGAAGAAAACCTGGTTTGCGTGCCTCTTCTAGTCATTATACTTAGCAGGTAGCCCCGTCCCTGTGCACAATCCACCACATCCCAGGTAGGGGGCCTCTTCTCGATGGGGGTGCTGCTCATTCTCCCCAACCACAAGAGGAGATGAGGTTGCTGTTTACTTCAACTCCAAACCTCACATACTGCCATCATCCTGGGTGACTCCAATGCCTACGTGGACACCCCTCCAAACACCAGGTCTTACGGTTCCTTTATCCACTCACCTCCGGGACCTCAGTCACAATCTCGTACCACATGCCCATGGACATAACTTTGGCATCACTATCTCTGACTATACCTCCTCTTTTTAAACCTCCAAATCCAGAATCTCATTCTCAGATTGTATCATGACTTTCTTTTCTTCCTACTTTCTCGCTTTCCCACTAACCCTATTCTTTTAACCTCCAGTAGACATCCAGAACTATGTGCAGTCCCTATTTTCCCAGCCTCTCTACCTGCTTCTATTTTCATGTCCTTCACGCAGCCTGGACTCTACCTGTGATCATTTGAACTACTTTCTCACCAGCACCTGAACTCCTCAGTCTCCGGCTATTAGCCAGGCCTGGCCTCCAACTCTGCCTCAGGCTGATCAAAGCCAAAGTAAGGAGCACATCTGGCCAGACTGTTGCCAGTCCCCAGTTAAGATGGCCCAGTTCAGCTCAGTCTTCAGAACTTTCCTTCTGTTCTGTTACCTGATCTTAATTGGCTACTTCTCATTTTTGTTTTTCAACTTTTTCAAGCCTTCTATGCCTCTGAGTATCTCAGCTTCCTCACCTATGTACTGGCTTGATAATACCTACTTTGAGGGTTGTTTTGGAGAACAACTGAGGAATGTACATAAATGACCTGGCACTGATGCAGACCATCGGCATACATACCTCACTTACTGCCACTGTCCTCTAACACCCAACACAATCTGTATTTCTCTCACACCAAATGGCCTTATTTCACAGAGAAAAGAGATGGCATGAGGTAAAGGGCACATAGGGAGATGAACTCCCCTCACCTTACAAATAACCAATCCCCACCCACCTGTACTAACTTGCCTCTAGTCTCAGGGAATGAAGGGCCACTCCTCTTTTCTCAGGCTAGTCCCTCCTTCAGTGTCTTAGAGACCCTGCTCAATCCATCCCTTCCCTCACCTGTATCTTCAGCCCTCCTTCATCTCCTAGCTCATAGGCGTGCTCAAATCTCTCTCATTTAAACAAATTCTCTCTTGTCTTTAAATCTTATTTCTCGTTCTTTTTACAGTCAACCTTCCTCGAGTTGTTTGCATTTATTGTCTCCACTTCTTCACCTCCCACTGAGTTCTCCCCTCAATGCAAATTTCTCTCTGCTACCATAGCTCCATCAAAACAGCTCTCCATGAGGCCAGACATGACCTCCATTGACCCTATTTGACACTGTTGACTATTCACTCCCTATTGCCACCCTGTCCTCTCTTCACTTCACATTGCAACTGTCAGGTAGGAGGAAAAGAGGTCTGTTCTTAGCCTTGCTGGCTCTTTCTCTGCATACCCCTTTCATGTTGAAGTCTCAGAAGGCTCAGCCCTGGGCTCTCTATGTTCCTCTATCTACACTCTCTCACAGAGAGATCTCATTTTATCCCTCCTATTGGCTAACTATTCCCAAATATCTCTCTCCGTCCTAGTCCTCCATTGTGAGCTATAGAACACTTATTACAGCTAGGGCTAAGAGCCATTTAAGAGAAAACCTACATGCTTACAATAAGGAATATCCATTTATTTTCACATCTATCTACAGGACAAGGAATTTATCAGGCAGTCTGGTACTAGATCTCCTGCTTCCAAACCCTCTGCTGAGTTCAAAAGTAACCTCCACCACTTCTTAGCTATGTGATCTAGATCAAGTTCCTTGGCCTCATTAGTAAAATGAGATTAATAATGGCATCAACCTCAATGGGTTGTAGTGAAGATGAAATGAAATAGTCCATATAAAGGGCTTGCCTCACACATACATGGTAAACACTCACTGTATTTTATACTCTGGTCAATCTGCCTGGGTCTGAATTCTGGCTCTATTGCTTTCTACTGATTTGCCCATAAGCAAGTTATTTAACTTCCCTGAGCCTCATTTCTCTCCTCTGTAAAATGGGGATAACAATAGTATCTACCACACCTGGTTATGCTGAACATTCAATAAATGGATGTGTATAGTGCTAAGAAAAGTGATCAAAAATAATTAAATATCACTGTTGCTATTATCCTCAGAAAGGCAAGGAATGCATTTGTGAGCTTGCTAGAGTACAGCCATCTGGATCTCATTCCTGATTTCCCTTGCAATATACTATATACATGTATACACGTTCCTTGAGGCCAGCCAGAAAATGGGAAGCAACATCAGGTCAACAAATGTCACCTGCTGCAGCACAGTGTCAAACTGCTTCAGAGGCAGCTCTTTGTGCAGGGATAAAAGCTTGTTCAGCAATCTCTGGCTAAGTGATTTCTTACAGCTGTACATTTCTGTGTGACACCCCCCTGAGGTCCAAGTGGCCTCTCCTGGACTGTCAGCATCCTGTTCTTTCTTATCTTGAAACTGTCTCTGAGTCCCTAAACAAGGATCGGCTGTTCTTACTTTAAAATAAATGGGGAACAAAACTTTACTAACCGTTAACAGTCTTTCCCCTGCTATAGTTGTGAATCCAACTGTCTTTTCTGCATTTCAGATAGGTCCTTCATACTCACCCACAATCCTATTTTTCTCTGGTCAATTTTCAGTTTCACTTTCCTCAATAATGTTTTCAAATTTTCCTTGCTCTCCTTAAATGCCCCACCTTGCCCTCTCCCCAACTCTCCATGCCCCACCCCATCTCTCAATGGATGACCATGCCTCTGACTCCACAGAGACCACTGAAGTCATCAAATGCAAAACAATCATTCAATGTTGATAATTCTAACAGTCAGTATGTTCTGTCCTCATCTTCCTGGGCCTATCAGCAGCATTTGACACAGTAACTCACTTCTCCTTGATACTTTCATTCCTTTGTGCCTAGGATGAGACAATCTTTGGTTTCCCTTTTCCTTTAGTGGCTGATGTTCTTCACCGTTGCTAGTTCCTCATCATCAACTCAACTTTTAATGTTAGAGAGTCCCATGGTTCTTTCCTTTGACCTCTTCTCTATCTGCCTTCACATTTTTGGTGATTATATCCAGTTTCATGATTTTAATTACTAATTATACACTGATGACTTCCACATTTATATCTTTAGCCCACATCTCGCTCCTGAATTCCAGACTCATATTCTGTTGCCTACTAGATATCTCCACCAATTGGATGGCTTAAACAATAGATATTTATTTTCTGAGAGTTCTGGAGGTCACAAGGTCCAAGGTCAAAGAACAGTCAGGAATGGTGTCTGGAGAGATCTCCTCCTGGCTTGTAGATGGCCACTTCTTATTGTGTTCCCATATGGCCTTTCTTCTATGTGTGTATGGGGTGAAAGAGAGCTCCCTGGTGTCTTTCTCTTCTTATCAAACTAGGGCCTTAACTTTTTGGCTTTATTTAACCTTAATTACCTCCCTAAAGGCTCTATACACAAATATTATCAAATTGCGGCTTAGGGATTCAACACATGATTTGGAGGCAACACAGTTCAGTCCATAACAGATATCTAATAGATATTTCAAACTTAATACGCCTAAAATGGAACTTCTGAACATGGGCAGGTCCAAAATGTTTGGGTCCTAAAACTTATACAATTTGGGGTTCCTTCTTTAAGAAAAATAACTAAAAAACAACTTATTAACATATTTCTAGAGCCTACACAAATGAGAGATCAATCTTCATTAGCTTTACAGTAAACCTGCCTCTGCTCCTGATCTTCATTCCCTCCCTCCCCTCTACACACACCTGTCTCTCTCATAGTCCTTTCTCACCTGGTCAATGGCAACTCCAGCATTCAAACAGCTCAGACCTAAACACTTCAAGTCATTTTTTACTTTCCTGTTTTTCTTACACCCTACATTGAGTATATCAGAAAATCCTGCTGTTTCTATTTTCAAAATATATTCATAATCTGACCATTCTTAATCATCTCTACCACTACCATCCTATACTAAGTCATGGTCAACTCTTGCTTAGAATATTGCAATAGCCTCTAGCTGGTGTCATTGCTGCCACTGTTGACCTCAAATGTCCATTCTTAACACAGTGGGACTTCTAAAAATGTAAAGCAAACATGTCAGCTCAAAACCCTCCAATTTTTTCATCAAACAAACATAAACAGGGTACCATTCTATACCATGGAGGCATAGCAGTGAACATAAGAGATAACAAATCCTGCCTTCATGGAGCTTACATTATAGTAATGACTTACCTGATCACTCAGAGTAAAATCCAACATCCTTAATTTAATAGATTTTCCATATTTATTTTGTTTTCTCTGACTAGAATGTAAATTGCATGAAGTCAGGATTTTGTTGGTCTATATCCAAATATTTGATGAATGAATAAATGAACTTCCTCATACCAAAATGATCATCTATTCACATTTGTACTTCTCTGATCCTCTTTCTGTCCTGTCACAGTAAAGGAGATATATTTCACTTTTTCTATGGTACAGTAGCTCTCAAGTTTGAGTGACCATCGGGATCCCCTGGAAAGTGTCTTAAAATTTAAGCACTCTAGGCTCCACCCCATACTTTCTGATTCAGTCAGCCTGAAGTGAGGCCCAAGAATCTGCATTTATAACCAGTTCCAGATGTTGGTGATGCCACTGATACAGAGACCACATTTGAAAACCACTAATCTCATCCCTCCCACTTTAGCAGGAACTTTATGCTGTCAACTATCTTTCTTTTCTATTT
>PVJD01017044.1:0-18840 GCA_004026545.1 Mormoops blainvillei
ATAAGTGGTAGGTACAAAAGAGACAGGGGAGGTTAAGAATAGTATAGGAAAGGGAGAGGCCAAAAAACTTATATGTACAACCCATGGACATGAACTAAGAGGGGGAGATGCTGGTGAGAAGGGGGTGCAGGGTAGAGGGAAATAAAAGGAGAAAAAATGCAACTGTAATAGCATAGTCAATAAAATATATATTTTTTAAAATCGTGGAAGAGGTGAAAGAATTGACTCTATGAGTTCAGTCTGGAAATGCAGTTAGTAAGCTTGCAATGGGAACCCTAGGTCTAAATAAACCCCAATTTAATATTTGTCCCGCTTTTCGGAATATACTCATAGTCTTCCATCTTTACATACCAAAGGCTCTGATTACCCTTGCAATAATCACAAACCCAACTTTCTATTGTTCCTAATGTGTAGCACATCCAATAAACAAGGATGTTGTGTTTTTCATGCTTGAATATTATGGCTGGATAGTTGTGAACAAGAAAGCACTCTTAAATGAGGGAATAGATCAGCATCACAGATTCCATCTCAAAATATTTCGGCCCACACATGGATACACCCATATTAACAATGCTACTCCAACATCTTTAAAACATATATACATTTAATATTGAGGTATAAAATAATACTTATAAAATATTAATGTTATAAATAATAGTAATACAATAAATGTGTGTTTCTACTACCCACCTAATTTAAAATATACTATCAACTTAGTATCCTGAAAGCTTTTATCTGATTCTAGCCCCCAGTGGTAGGTAATCGCTACCTTGAATCATGTGCTTATCAATTCTTTGCATTTTTTAATAATTTTGACACAACTATTTATATCAGTGTATAATAGCTTGTTTAGTTTGGAATTTAATTTTTAAAAAGGAAGAATACATGTTTTATTCTGTCACTTGTTTTTTTCATGAAATATTCTGCAGATCATCCATGTGGTTGTGTGGAGTACCTCGCTAATTTTCAAATATATAACAAATTGTGTCCATTTGTTCCACTGTTGATGGACATTTGGTTTGTTCCAGTTTGGGGATACTAGGGACAATGGCCCTATCAACATTCTTGTTCATATCTGCACCTGTGTGAATTTTATCCGTTTCACTATTATATTGTTTCTGATTGTCTTAGTGATTTGTAGGATACATACATACAAATGTGTGTTTTTGTGTATATATAACCTAGATATTAATACTCTATTCCTTGTATAATTGGAAATGTATTCTCCCAGATTATAGTTTGTATTTATATACTTTAAGATGACTTTTTAAATTGAATGTATTGAGCTGATGTTGGTTAATAAAATTATGTAGGTTTTAGTTGTATGATTCTATAATACATCATCTGTATATTGTATTGTGTTTGGGTATATTTTCACCCAAAAATCAAGTCTCATTCCATCACCATTTATCCCCCTTACCCTCTCGTATGTCTCCCTACCCCCTTTCCCTCTGGTAATCACCATGCTGTTGTCTGTGTCAATCAGTTGTTTTTATTTTTTATTTTTTTGCTTAATTCCTTCACCTTTTCCACCCAGTCCCCCAACCCACCTCTGCTGTGACAGCTGTCAGTCTCTTTTCTATCTATGAGACTGTTTCTATTTTGTTTGTTTTATTTCATTCATTAGATTCCACATATTAGTGAACTCATATGACACTTGTCTTTGGCTGGCTTATTTCACTTAGCATAATGCTCATCCCTGCTGTTTGTAAAGGTAAGGTTTCCATTTTATTTATGGCTGAGTAGTTTTCCATGGTGTAAATGTCCCACAGCTTTTTTATTCACTCATTTACTGATGGTCACTTAGGCTGCTTCCAAATCTTGGTTATTGTAAATAATGCTGTAATAAACAGGGGTGCTTATATTCTTTCGAATTTGTGTTTCAGGTTTCTACAGATGTATTCCCAGAAGAGGAATTGCTGGGTCAAAAGGCAGTTCCATTTTTAATTTTTGAGGAAATTCCATAGTTCTTTCCACAGTGGCTGCACCAATCTCTATTCCCACCAACAGTCCTCAAAGGTTCCCTTTTCTCCATCTCCTTGCCAACACTTGACGTTTGTTGATTTATTGATGATAGCCATTCTTAAAGGTGTGAGGTTATATCTCCTTGAGGTTTTGATTGGCATTTCTCTGATGGTTAGTGATGTTGAGCATCTTTTCATATGTCTATTTGCCATCTGCATATCTTCTTTAGAGAAGTGTCTATTCAGGTCATTTGCCCATTTTCTAATGGGATTGCTTGATTTTTTAGTGTGGAGTTTTATAAGTTCTTTCAATTTTGGATATGAGCTCCTTATCAGATATGTTATTGACAAATATGTTCTCCCATTCTGTGGGATGTCTTTTCATTTCATTGATGGTTCCCCTTGCTGTGCAAAAAACAATATTAGTTTGATGTAGTCCCATTTAGATTGCTTTATCCTTGGAGTATAGTTTGATATCAGATAGCATGATTTTTGACATTTTGTTCTTTTTTCTTAAGGTTGCTATGGCTACTTGGGGTCTTTTGTGGTTATATAGAAAGTTTAGGAATATTTGTACTAGCTCTGTGAAATATGCAATTGGCATCTTGATGTGAATTTCATGTATAGATTGCTTTGGGAAGCATGGACATTTTAATGATGTTAATTCTTTCTATCCATGAATATAATATATGCTTCCACTTGTTTGTATCTTCTTCAATTTCTTTCTCCAGTGTCTTATAATTTTCCAAGTACAAGTCTTTGCATCCTTGGTTACATTTATTCATAAGTAATGTATTTTTAAGCAATTATGAATGAAACTTTTTTCTTAATTTCTCTTTCTGATAATTCATTGTTGGTATATAAAAATGCAACTGATTTCTGGATATTAATTTTGTATCCTGCTAATTTACTGAGTTCATTTATTAGTTCTTTAATACTGGTGGAATCTTTAGGTTTCTCTATATACAGTATCATGCCATTTGCAAATAATCACAGCTTTACATCTTCCTTTCCAATTTGGATACCTTTTATTTCTTGTTCTTTTTTGATATTAATTAATGTGATATTTCTTTTTCTTGTCTTGACTTCCGGTATTATGTTGAATAAGGGAGATGAAAGCAGACATCCCTGTCTTGTTCCTGATCTTAAGGGAAATGGTTGTAGTTTTATGCTTGTACTTTTTTCCCACTGAGTATAATGTTGGCTGTGGCTTTGTCATACATGACTTTTATTACTTTGAGTTTTGTTCCCTCTATTTCCACTTTGCTGAGTGTTATTAGTATAAATTGGTGCTGAATTTTATCAAATGCTTTTTCTGCATCTATTTATACAATCATGTCATATTTATCCTTCATTTTGTTTATGTGATATATCACATTTATTCATTTGCAGATATTGTACCAACCTTGCAACCAGAGAATAAATCACATGGTGCATGATTTTTTTAATGTATTACAGGATGTGGTTTGCTAATATTTTGTTCAGGATTTTAGCATCTATACTCATCAGGGATATTGGCCTATAATTTTCTTCCTTTGTAGTGTCTTTATCTGATTTTGGAATTAGGGTAATGCTGTCCTCATTAAATGAGTATAGCAGTCTTTCCTCCTTTCAAATTTTTTGTAATAATTTGAGAATGATAGGTATTATTTCTTTGAAAGTTGGATAAAATTTGCCTGTGAAGCCATCCAATCCAGGCTTTTGGTTTGCTGGGAGTTTTTAAATTATTCCTTCAACTTCATTAGTTCCAATTGGTCTACTCAGGTTTTATTATTCTTCCTGATTCACTTTTGGAAGATTGTTTCTAGGAATTCATCCAGATTGTCCAGTTTGTTGGTCCATAGTTGTTCATAATATTTTCTTACAATCTTTTTAATTTTTTTTTGGTGTCGGTTGTTATTTCTCTTCTTTCATTTCTAATTGTATTTGTTTTGGTCCTCTCTCTTTTTTTATTTGTGAGTTTGGTTAATATTTGTCGATCTTTTTTTACTTTTTCAAAGAACAAGCTCTTGGTTGCATTAATATTTTGTATTTTTTAGACTCAATTTCATTTATTTCTGCCCTGACATTTATTATTTCCTTCATGCTACTCACTTTGGGCTTTGTTTATTGTTCCTTTTCAAGTTCCTTTAAGCGTAAAGTTATATTGTTTATTTGAGATTTTTCTTATTTCTTTAGATAAGTCTGTAATGCTATGAATTTTCCTCTTAGGACTGTTTTCACTGTGTCCCATAGATTTTGATTTGTTGTGTTCTCATTTTCATTTGTCTCAAGGTGTCTTTTGATTCTTCCTTGATCTCATCATTAACCATTTATTGTTTAGTAACATGTTATTTAGCTTCCAAGTCTTTGTGTAATTTTCAGTGGTCTTCTTATGTATGATCTCTAATTTCATAGCATTGTTGTCAGGGAAGACACTTGATATGATTGCAGTATACTTAAATTTATGGAGACTTGTTCTGTGGCCCAAAATGTGGTCTACCTTATAAAATGTTCCATGTGCACTGGAAAAGTACACACATTCTGCTGCTTTGGGACAAAATGCTCTGATCTGATGGATTAGGGTAAATCCATCTGATCTAGCATGTCATTTAAGGCTGCAATTTCCTTGTTGATTTTATTTCTGGAAGATATATCCATTGATGTCAATGAGGTGTAGAAATACCCTACTATAACTGTATTACTGTCAATATCCCCCTTTATGTTCATCAATATTTTCTTTACATATTTCAGTGCTCTTATGTTTGGAGCATAAATGTTTACAAGTGCTACATCCTCTTGTTGGATTGCCCCCTTTATCATTCTGTATTGTCCTTATTTGTCTCTTATTATAGCCTTTGTTTTAAAGTCTATTTTGTCAGATATAAGTATTGGTACTCCAGCTTTTTACCTTTCGATTTACATGAAATATCTTATTCCATCCCTTTACTTTTTGTCTGTGTGTATCTTCTGAGGTGTGTCTCTGGTAAGCAGCTTATATATCACTCACATTTTCTTATACTTTCAGCTACCCTATGTATTTTGATTGGAACAGTTAAGCCATTTACTTGTAAAGTGATTATTGATAGGTACTACTTTATTGCCATTTTATTCTTTTAACTATGTTCCTCCTCCTCCTCCTCCCCCTTCTTCTTCTTCTTCTTCTTCTTCTTTTTTTCCTTCTTCTCCTCCCCCTCCTCCTTCTTCTTATGGAAGACCCTTTCACATTTTTTTTCATCTTGGTGTGGTAGTAACAACCCCCTGTACCTTTTTCTTTTCTGGGAAGCTCTTTATTTATCCTTCAGTTTTAAATGGTAGCCTTGCTAGGTAATGTAGTGTTGTTTATTGGTCCTTGCTTTTCATCATTTTGAATATTTCATGCCAATCCCTTCTGACCTGAAGTGATTTTGTTGAGAAATCAGCTGACAGTCTTATGCAAGCTCCCTTGTAGGTAACTAACTTTCTTTCTCTTGCTGACTATGATTCTCTCCTCATCTTCAACCTTTGCCATTTTAATTAGGATGTGTTTTGGTGTGGACCTCTTTGTGTACCTATTTTTGAACTTGTGTGTCTTTTCCTCAAGAAATTCATGAAATTTTTGGTCATTATTTCTTCAAATAGGTTCTCAATCCCTTGCTCTCTCTTCCCCTCCTCTGGTTCTCTATATGACATGGATGTTGTTGCTCTTAATGTTGTCCCAAAGTTCCCTTAAACTGTCCTCATTTTTTTAAATTGTTGTTTTTCTTTTTGGTGCTCTGCTTGGGTTTCTTTTTTTTTTTCTACTTCATCTTCTAAATCACTTATTCAATACTCTGCTACATCCAACCTACTGTTTATTCCTTGCAGTATATTCTTTGTTTCACATATCGTATTCTTCATTTCTGACTGCTTATTTTTATGGTTTCGATGTCCTTTTTATGCTATTGTAATTCTCACTAAGTACCTTGTTATTCTCACTAAGATCCTTGAGCATCGCTGTAACCATTTTTCTGAATTTCGTATCTGATAAGTTGCTTGCCTCCATTTCATTTATGTCTTTTTCTGGAGATTTCTTCTATTCTTTCATTTGGGACCTATTTCTTTGTCTGACATTTTGGCTGCTTCTTTGTGTTTGTTTCTATATGTTAGATCTTTCTATGATTCCCAGTCTTCATGGATTGGCCTTATGTAGTAGATGTCCTGTGGGGTCCAGTGGTGCAATCTTCTTGATCACCTGGGCTGGTTGCTCTAGGAATGTCCTTTGTGTGCATTATGTGGACCCCATTGTTACAACTGAGTCTTGATTGATACTGGCCCATTTGTGTGTGGCATCAACCCTCAGGCTGGCTGACTGTGAGGCTCAACCCCAATCATGGCATATGAGCTACTGTACAGGTGCTGCTCACACAATGAAGAATTTGCCTTAGCAGGGTCTGGTGCCTGCTGAGTTTCCACTTTGGGTATACAACTTGTGAAGTTTATGAGTGCCTGTTGTGATGTTGTCTAAAGCTGGTCACTGGGTGTGTTGGTTCTGGCCCTCTGGGGGTGACTCTGGTGCAGGCCAATGTTAGAACTTGTTTGTAGTTGGCCCTTGGCAACATGTTCGGAGCTACAGAATGGTCCACAGCTTGTGCCTGCCTCTGCTGTGTCTGAGTATCCAATGGAAGGACCAAGATGTGCACCAAGGGGGGCTATTACCAGCCCCTGGCCTGGGGATATGTCAGCAAAAGTGCCAAGGAACCCCTAGATGTACCTCTGCCTGCCTCTGCCTGCCAGCTGACTATTGGGCTGAGCTACTGAAAGAGCCTCTGGCAGCTCTCAGGTTGTGTAAATTAGGTTCTCAGTGAATCTCCGGGTATGCGAGTGTGGTGTTCAGATTGATACAGGTTCAAAGCTGGTTTCAGTGCTAGGTCTGCGGATGCTTAGCAAATATCCCAGGGAATATAAAGTCTAGATGCCATCCATTGTGTGTTTGCACATCTTTGTGGTGGGTTAAGCTCTCAGGGGGTCATCAGGATGAGGCCAGCAGAGTTTGACAGACCCAATCAGACCAAAGTTTGGCCATGTAAAGGGAGGGCTCTGACTGCTTGGGAATGCAAGGGAAAAATGGTCTCTGTCCAAGTGCCACACAACTCAGTCTGTCCTAGACTTTTCCAGGAGGAACTAGAGCTCAGTAGGGTAGGGCCTCTGGGAGTTTGGAAAATGAGGCTAGTGGATCTCTTGTGATGGGGAGGTGCTGGTCAAACTTTGGGGAAGAACTGGTGTGTGGCCCCTGCCTAAGAGACACACAACTCAATCTGTTCCAGATTTTGCCCAGCACTAGGCAGGGTAGAACCACCAGGAGTCAGGTGAATGGGGCAACTGTGAACTTGGAGGGTTGATCCGCCAGGAGCTGGGAGGGTGGAGCTAGTGGATCTCCTGTCAGGGGGAAGTGCCAGTGAGGTTTACAGGAAAGTGGGGGAGTGGACCCCATCCCAAAGCCATACAACTCAGTCACTGATATCCCCTGAGTCTGACTAGACCTCTACACCCCAGCCTAGGCAGCTGACTCCTCAGTAGGTTGTAAGCTTCATAGGGTGAAGCAAGAAGGAATCTGGAGTGCAGCACAATTTATTTTCCCCAGACTGATGCCATATGAACAGGAATGTTCCACACAAGAATGATGGTTTCTGTGACGTCGGAGAATGACAGCACAGGGAACCTGATGGCTGTCCTTTTAGCTCTCTCCCCAGAGCTACCAACTCCATACTTTCTGCATGTGACTCTAACCTTATCTGCCCTCCCTTCTCTGGAGACCTAGGTGAGTGGCTGTGAATGGAATTTTATGCCTTGTCCCTTTTAGAGGGTGCCTGTGTCCCTTACAGGTAAAATACCTACTGATTTTCAAAACCGGATATTATGTGGGTACCTCTTCCAGGTTCTGGTACTCTGGGCTCAGGAGCCTGGCTTGGAGTTGAGACCTCACACTTCTCAGTGGGGAACCCCCTGCAGCAGAGGTATCCCTCAAGAACCTCAGCTGCCACCTATGAGAGCTGGTCCAGCCCTTTTCTCATCTCCACCCTTCCTACCAGTTTTAATGAGGATTCTTCTGTAAATCCTTGGTTGTAAGACTTCTCTTCAGCTAGTTTTCAGTTGGTTATTCAGGGTGATTGTTCTGTAATTGAGATGTAATTCCAGTTTGGTCCCGGAAAGAGGTAAATATACTTTCCACCTACTCCACTACTATCTTGGATCTTTAGAATAACTTTTGATGTGTGGAAGTCCTTTCTAGGTTTTAGTGGAGTTGAATTTCAACAATCTTTTTCTCTGTGGTTTGTGCTTTCCATATCTTGTTTAAGCATTTCTTTTCTACCCTGGAGGAATATAAATGTTCTTTTATAAGTGCCTTTGAAAAATAGTTTTTCTGTCATTTACATTTAAGTCTTTAGTCCACCTGAAAAGGATTTTATGTATATGGTATAAAATTGGAATACCTTTTTGTTATCTGTTACTGTGTAACAAAGCACCATGAAACTTAATGGATTACAACAATTGTTATCTCCCATGATTCTGGGAATTGAGGTACATTTGAGTTGTTTTCACCTTGGGTCCCTCTTACACTACTGTCAGATGGAAGTTATTCTAGAGGAAACTGAAGCTCCTTTGTTCATATATCTGACGCCTGAGCTGGTCTCACATCCTCTTGTCACATGGTCTCTCTGGGTGGCTGGCTTAGCTTCTTCATAGAATGACAGTCTCAGAATAGTCAAATTTCTTATATGTTAGGCAGCTTCCCCCAAGGCAAGTGTTCCAACAGACAGGAAGTGGATAATGCCATTTTTTAAAGGCCCAAGCCCAGAAACAGGCACATGTGCTATTGTTCTTCCATATTCTATTGTTCAGAAAAGTCACACAGCCTCACCAAATTTCAATGGAAGAAGAAATAGATCTCACCTCTAGGTGACGGGAGTTTCAAAGAATTTGAGATCATTTTGAATTGGCCACAGGACCCAAATTTACTTCTTCCCATATAGATAACCAGTTGATTCACTAAATGCTGCATGGAGTCACTAGTAACAAAGGGCCATTTTTTAAAATTAATTAATTTGTTTAGTTTTAGACAGAGGGGATGGGAGGGAGAAAGAAAGGGAGAGAAACATCAACGTGTGGCTGCCTCTCATGCCCCCCCAACTGGAGACCCGGGCTGCAAAGCAGACATGTGCCCTAGACTGGGAATTGAACCAGCGACCCTTTGGTCCGCAGGCTGGCGCTCCATCCACTGAGCCACACCAGCCAGGGCCAAAGTATCACTTTAAACTATTTTAAGAGGATATTTTTGCCCCTCCAGCTAACACCAAGTTTTTGAGCTAGGCAATTTTCTTTCAAGTCCCTTAGTGTATGAGCAGGAATAGCTTTACTTCCAGTTCACCTCTGCACTGGGGACATAGATTTTTTTGAATCCAAGTTTTATATGAGAATAAGTATCTAATAGTAGATTTTCTAATTCATCAGGCCTGGTCTTCCTTTCTGGACCTCCATACCCCACAAGGTCATAAAAAACCGAAAGCTTGAATTCATTTTTGTTAATGCCCTCCAAGCAAAATGAGATAACTTCTCTGGGTTCCTGATTTTGCTTTGTTGTTTACGTTCTGTGCATATTCATTACTTCCTTGAAAACTCACTTATGATTAAATACACACACCAATGGCATTGTTGAGTAAAATCAGAAATTAATGAATGCTAGGTTTATGGAAATGAAAATGGCTAGAAGAGATGAGAGAATAATCTTGGAAACTGTTGCAGGAGTTCAGAATTCAGTGGAAGCCATCATTGCTTTCATTAATCACTGAATATACTGTTTAGTTTTGTGTTGTTTTTGCATTGTAGTTGTCATAGAAAGTGAGACTATTATAGTTTACCCCAAGAGGAGAGGAGATAGAACACACTCATCCCATCTAGGTAGACAGTGAACCATAAGTGAATCACTACTATCTTTCTGAATTTATAGACAGTATTCTAACAATGTGATATTTTCAGTGAGTAGAATTTCTTAAACTGCATTTATTTTCCAATCATCATTACCATGTAGATATGAAGATACAAATTTTGAGAAAAAGATGAATATGTAAGGATCTGTGGCAATTTGAAATGGTATTGTATTTGTTGTTGTTGTTCTGTGTATTTGTTTTACTTAGAGACATTTTTATGTGTCCTAAAAAGAAGACCACTAAATTATATACTTCAAAGGAAGTTTTATTAGGAAATGAGGTTTTAAAACAAAACTCTGGGCCTTCTCACATGCTTGAACCTAGGATAAGATTATATAATATAGTATTTGCTAGGGTTTGAATGTCTGTGTTCCCCTAAATTCATAGGCTGAAATCCTGAACCCAAGGTGATTATATTAGGAGGTGGATCCTTTAGGAGATGATTACTGTCTTTATAAAAGAGGCCCCAGGTAACTCCTTTGCCCCTTCAGCCATGTGAGAGCAAAGAGAGAAAGCATCATCTGTGAACCAGAAAGAGGGCTCTCACCAGGCACCAAATCTGCCAACAGCTTGATCTTGGGCTTCCCAGCTTTAAAAATTGTAAGAAATAAATTTTTGTTGTTTGTAAGACACTTAAGTCTCTAGTCACTAGACTTAAGACACTTAAGTCTCTAGACAGCAGGTCACTTACATTATAGAAGCCAGCATGGACTAAGAAAGTAGTCAAGAACAAGCCCTCTGATATGACTTTCCATGTCCATGTTTTCCTGGGTAGATAATTTTTTTAAAGTATATATTTTTGATGATGTTATTCCAGTTGTTCCATTCTTTTTTCTCCACTTTATTCCCTACTGCTCTGCAACTCTGCCTTCCACCAGCATCCTCCCCCCTCAGTTCATGTTCATGGTTGTACATATAACTTTTTTGGCTTCTCCCTTTCCTATACTATTCTTAACCTCCCCCTGTCTCTTTTGTACCTACCATTTATGCTTCTTATTCCCTGTACCTTTTCCCCCATTCTCCCCCTCCCTCTCCCCACTGATGACCCTCCATGTGATCTCCATTTCTGTGATTCTGTTCCTATTCTAGTTGTTTGCTCAATTGTTTTTGTTCTTGTTTTTGTTTTTATGTTCAGTTGTTGATAGTTGTGAGTTTGTTATCATTTTACTGTTCATAGTTTTGATCTTCTTTTCCTTAGATAAGTCCCTTTAACATTTCATATAATAACAGCTTGGTGATGATGAACTCCTTTAACTTGACCTTATCTGGGAAGCACTTATCTGCTCTTCCATTCTAAATGATAGCTTTGCTGGATAGAGTAATATTGGATGTAGGTCCTTGCTTTTCATGACTTTTAATACTTCTTTCCAGCCCCTTCTTGCCTGTAAGTTTATTTTTAGAAATCAGCTGATAGTCTCATGTGAACTCATTTGTAGGGAACTCTTTCCTTTTCTCTTGCTGCTTTAAAGATTCTCTCCTTACCCGTAATCTTGGGTAATGTAATGATGTGTGTGCTTGGTGTGTGCTTCTTGGGTCCAAATTCTTTGTGGCTCTCTGAGCTTCCTGGACTTCCTGAAAGTCTATTTATTTTTCCATATTGGGGAACTTTTCCTTCCTTATTTGTTCAAATAAGTTTTCAATTTCTTGTTCTTCCTCTCCTCCTTCTGACACCCCTATGATTCAGATGTTGGAGCATTTAAAGTTGTCCCAGAGGTTCCTAAACCTCACTTCATTTTTTTTTTGAATTCTTGTTTCTTCATTCTGTTCTGGTTGAATGTTCATTTCTTCTGTTTGCTCCAAATCATTGATTTGAACCCCAATTTCCTTCCATTCACTGTTGGTTCCCGGTATATTTTTCTTTATTTCACTTTGTATAGATTTCACTTCTTCCTCTATTTTGCAACCATACTCAGTGATTTCTATGAGCATCCTGATTACTGGTGTTTTGAACTCTGCATCTGATATGTTGGCTATCTCTTCATTGCTTAGGTCTTTTTCTGGGGGTTTGATCTGTTCTTTCATTTGGGCCATATTTCTTTGTCTCAGCACACCAGTATGGATGAATGTTTCTTCTTTAACTCCTTGGTTGTCAAACTTCCAAACAGTTCAATTTTCTGGTAGTTCTTATTGTTTTGTTTTGTTTTTAATTTGTTGTCGTGTTTCTTTTGGTTGCATGAGGAGGCAAAGTGTATCTACCTACACCTCCATCTTGGCTGGAAGTCCTTGCCTAGGTAGATAATTTTTGTCAAGTTTCTTAATCCCTCAAGTTAGTTACCTCATCTATAAATGTAAATAACTGATTGTTACCTGAATAATACATAAGCGTAAGCCTTGGCATTTATTTGCATAGCATTTAAGTGCATAAATATTAGTTTTAGTTGTTGCTCTTATAATAATTATTAATATGAAATGAGCCCCAGGAATGATAGTATAAGATCACAGGTATTTATTATATGTACTACTTGGTAGTTAATAGGAAGAAAATTGGTAATTTTTACAAGTTAATGTGACTAATTGATCTAAAATAGTTGCACCAAAATGGCTGTAACAAATTTCCTACATCTTTCAGTAAAGACCACAGTAAGTTCTTCACCTCACAAATGGAAATAGTCTAGTCTTCTATGAATAGTATTTGTGAACAGAAAAAGTTTTGATTGACCTAGCTTTTCTTTCAACCATTACTATATTTCAGCTAAGATTAAAGAGTAATGTCCACCACATACACAACAAGACCATAGGAATTAAGAAGAGTCCAATACATTTAAGATTGTTTTTTGTATTTTTTCTTGATCATGAAAGGATTGACTGAATTTCATTTATTAATGATCCCCAGTGGTCTCAACAATTTAGATTCAATGGTTAGACAATTACCTTTTGCATGTGAACTGAAAAAATGAAGATAGAAAGACTTTTAATTGCTAGTAATTTTTTATCATTATACAAAAGTCCTTCCTTACTTCTTGGTGACATAATACTAATAGCCAGATAAAACACTGATTTGGCACATGATAACTTGTTTTGCTCCTTAAAAGCCAAACTATAAATCTCAAATGGCCTCATATAGACCATAAGTATAGCACTGCAAATAGTATATTTTCAGTATTTTTTAAGAACAAAGGGATTTTTGCAAGAACTGAAATAAGGGAGTTCTACTTTCCCATTGTGTCCTTGTATTAGTGTGGTCAACATGAGTAACACAAATCAGTGAGATGATTGAGTCCTCTTCCTCTTGTCTTCCTCCACCTTTCCAGACTTGTACATCCACCCCCATACTTAATCTCCTCACTGTTATTATTGAAAGTGACTTGTTGTAATGACATATTTGGGTCAATAATTCTGTGTTTCTGGATGAAAGAGAAAGAAAAACACATGACATAGATTAGTCTTGTTCTGTGCTTTGACTCCCAGCTGCTCCCAAGCAGTTTACAGAGAACTAACATGTGTTTGATTAGAGAAATCTGGGGTATTGCGAAGGTCACACAATTTCTGGCAGCTTTCATGTAAACTAAATCCAAGTAATTTATTCATGATGATATCTATTTCAATTGTAGAGGGACAGAGTGAAAGAAAATATGGTCTGAACAGTGATTTGGAAAACAGAAATTCTTAGGTTTTGCTCCTAGCCTTAATGTCAACTACCTCTGTCTCCTGGGTGTGTCTCAGAAGGGTGCTCCAAGGATTAATTAGCTTCTTAAGTGCTTTAAATGTGAAAATGTGCTAAATAAACATATGGCAGATTAAACTCATTAGAGGAGAAGAGAGAAACTGAATGGTGGGAGAAGTTATAGAGTAGATTATTGAATGTTTTTTTTTTTAATTCTTACTCTGGATCAATAAAAAGAAAATATTTTTAAGTAGTGTATTGCCTTACATAAGCTAAAGGAGGAGGAAATTAAGGTTAAAAAATCATCAGAAGATAATAGAATAGTGTGATCCATAACCAGTGACTAGAGGTAGGTGGCTGAGTGGGAATGAGTGTGAACCATGTAATAATGCCAAGTAAGCCACTGTGGCTTAAAAAAAAAGAAAGAAAGAAAACTAACTTTCAAGAAATGAAATGGGACACTGATCTTAGGAGGCAGAGAGCACTGTGATATGGAAAACAAGATATGATTGAACAATTAGATGGACTTGTCCCATAGGATATAAGTCAGGAGGAAGAGGAGGTAGTTAACATTAATGTCGTAGGCAGATGGACAATCAAGGTTGCTGATCCAGAACAAAGGAGCAGATATGATGTAGTCAAAACAGCAGAGAGTAACTGAAAATAAGATAGAAATTTTACAGCTGTAAGATAATAAGCTAGTCATAAAATGCTGCTTATAAGGTTGAAAAGAAAAAGAACACAGTGAAATGCTGAAGAGGTGGATGAGATAACATAATGTAGCACAGAAATATAATTTCAGTCAAGTATTAGAATATGAAAGGAAAGAGAAATGGTACAATAACATGAAGAAAAGAAGAGGTACTGAAAATTAGATGATAATGAGTGAGGATCAGGAGTTAAGACATTACTGGAAGAGTTTGTAATGTAATAAGACTGAGTATGGGTCTTAGATATGCATGTTATCTAAGGCTTTCATTAAAGAAAGAGTTCAGAAGCAAGAATAGAACTATTCATATGTATAGCGGTTCATTTTACCCCAGCACCTCTTCCTCATAATTATTGATACTTTGGATGTCTGGTTTGCATTTGCTTCAGTAGGATCAATGTGTACATCTGTTCAGAACGCTCCACTAATCATATTTGGTTGTCCACTAAGAAAATAATGATTACAGCTTGCATAGGTAATTAAGAGGTTCAATTGCCATAATTCTCCATTATTTCTTTTCAGGGCAGTAATTCCATCCAACAAGTCTTCTAGTACTGTCACCCGTTCAGAGTTTTGGGAAAATCCACTTCATTGACATCATGTAATTCAAGCTTTAAGCATCTTCCAACTTCGAGTATCTTTTCAAATGCCTTTTTCAGGCATATGAGAAAATGCTCGATATCACTGATCATCATGGAAATACAGGTCAAAATTATAGTGAAATATCACCTCTTAGTCATTAGGATGGCCACAAAAAATGGAAATAACAAGTGTTGATGAGGATGTGAAGAAACTGGAACTCTTGAGTACTGTTAGTGGGAATGTAAAATGGAGAAGTGCTATGGAAAACATTATGGAAGTTCCTCAAAAAGTTAAAAATAGAATTACTGTATGATCCAATAATCCAACTCTGGATATACATGTGAAAAAATTTAAAGCAGAATCTCAAAGAGATATTTTCACACCCATGTTCATTGCAGCTTTATTAATAATACCCAAGAGGTGGAAGCAACCCAAAATGTCTATCATAAATAAAGAAGATGTGATATATACATACAATGGAATATTATTCAGCCTTAAAAAGGGAAGTCTTGCCCACACTACATCATGGATAAAACTTGAGGGTATTATTTTAAGTGAAAATAACCCAATAACAAAAACACAGACATTGTATGATTTCATTTATACAAAAGATCTAAAGTAGTCAAATTCATGGAAACACAATATGAAATTGTGTTACCAGGGACTGGGAGGAGGGAAAAGGGGGAGTTGTTCAATGAGCACAGAGGTTTAGTTTCACAAGATGAAAATACTCTAGAGATCTGTTGCAGAACAATGTGAATACAGTTAACATTACTATACTGTACACTTAAAAATGTTATGATAAATTTTGTGTTTTTTTAACCACAATTTAAAAAAATTTAAGGAAGGAAGAAGAAGAAGTTTAAAAAGTGCTTGTGTGTTGGTACTTACAGACTTGGCTGAGCCTAGAACATCACCAAGATGTGAATGAGTCTGGGCTGGCCCACCGGAGGATACAAGACCATATCTCAGCAGACAGTTAACCAACCACCACATAGCTAACCAGTCATCAGTCAACCAAGCACACAATCACAGGCACATGCATGAGCCAGAACAAAGATCACTGAGCTGGGCCTGACCCAGATCTGCCGAAACACCCAGATGAAAACAGCCCAAATTGAAGACCAACATATTTTTGAGCTGAATAAATATTTGTTGTTTGGGTCGGGGGAGGAATAAAGCAAAACACAAGTCACTCAAAATTCTTGCACTTAGAGGTGTCAAATCATGAATTTATATAGGTTGTGTGTATGTGTTTATTATGCACATAGAATTATACTGTTATGTGTTTTCACCTTTATTTCTTTAATCCCAATGCTTTGTTGTGGGGCATTCAGTTTGTTTTCAATATTGTGATATTGACAATAGCAGTGAGATGAGCACTTTTTAGGTATATCTTACATACAAACATGATTATTTTCTTAAGATGATTACACATTGAATGTCTGGGTGAGAGCTATAGAAATTAAATTAATCAGGTGTTTTAAACTCATTAACTGAATCCTTTTCAACATGGAGGACCAGGTTTTCTTTTCACTCTGATCACTAAATAACAACACTATTTTTGAAATCTAGTATTGTCTAACTGTAAAAATCATTTGATTAACTACATCAAGTGAGCAACTCAAGAAAGAAATTTATAGAAAATGAAAATAGATATTAGTGGATAGATTCCTGTTACAGATGAGAGACACACAAATGCAACCCAAATAGAAAATAAATTTATTGCTACTGTTTAAATGTTTGCCTGGTCTATAAAATGTAGCAGATTTTTCAGTACCTGTGGTGAAAAGCAGAACATACTTGATTGAGAAACCAGACACTATGAGTTTTATATGTTAATAATACTATGCGATCCACTAAATTGTTTGTACATAAATGCCCCTCAAACATTTAGTTTATCCACACCCTTGAAGAAATAATATTAAGGTTGATTTATTATCGATGTTCATCTCTTTTAAATGCCAGCCAACCTGTGAATGGTTCATCAGAAGGCCATTCAGCTAAAGACTATAATTAAATTGTCATGAATCAACATCTTAGCTAAATATTTTAGATTCAAGCTAAGAATAAATACTTGTCCTTTTCAAATAAGGAGAATATACAAGGAGGACCCACCAAAAATCAGAATTTATTAATAAAAATTGTGTATTTATTCTTACATGTTTAAACTTTATTCACTTTCAAAGTATTCTCCATTTGATGCAATACACCTTTCAAGATGTTTCTTCCACTGCTGAAAATAGTTTTTGAACTCAATTTTGGTGCCTTTTAGTGTTTCTGCCATTTTTTGTTTGTTTGTTTCACCTCTTCCACATCAGCAAAACATTTCCTTTTGAGGATTTTTTTAACTGAGGAAAAAAAAATATTGCTTGGGGCAGGATTGGGTGAATAAGGAGGGTGGGGGATGGAGGTCATGCCATTTTTGGTCAAAAACTACTGAACATTCAGGGCGGTATAGGCAGGGGCACTCATAAATCACCCACCATGAAATGGACAAAAGCACCAAAAGAGTCTTCAAAAAAAAAATAACAAAAGCGAAAAACAGCCTATCTCAACAATCCCTGCTGTTACACTGATACAGATGGGTTCCTTGAATCCTTACTTAGCAGGGGGATCCTGTAATTCAAGGCACCTGCCCTCTGGAAGATAATTCTGAATTTCTTTGTGTCCTCCCTCATAGATGTCTAGTCCCTGTTACATCCTGCAATGCAAGCATAACCTAGCTCTTACATATACCTGTGCATGAGGAAAAAAATAAAGAAATATTTCTTGAGGTAGACTAGAGTGCTTATCTTGTGCCCTACATGACAGACTAGGGCATTTGGATGAAGTTAAATAATGGGTGACTTTCTAGTTGACTGAAATTTTGGGGACAATTTTATAAGCATAATGTTTAGCTGTCATCAATGCCATATTATTGGAGTTTTGACAGTTCTTGGCAATTCTCTGCACAAATTCTTTTGAGAATTAGAAAAACTTTGAATCACTGTATAGGCAACCAATAAATAGCCCTTCAGGTCAATGTCTGGGCATCAGATCTTGCAACGGACTGCACAGGAAGTAGTTATTTCTATAAAGTTACAGAAGCCTGACAATGAATGACATCATCCTCACACACAAAGCTTCCCTTTACAATTCCTGGAGTGTGTATGAGTTTTGGAGGAGGGTCAGTACGTGTGACTAGGAGTGAATCTCCAATATTATAATATTTCGGGGAAACAAGTCTCCAAGAAAACTGTCTCCCCTGCTGCTCCCTGAACATCATACACAGAGCAAATGAATCTTATGGAATTCTAACAATGGAGCCAAGTCAGAGTGAAATTGGGCATTGAAAACAAATTTAAAAATATATTATGCTAAGTGAAATAGGCCAGGCAGTAAAAGACAAATACCATATGATCTCACCTATAAGTGGAAGCTTATCCACAGAACAAACAAGCAAAATATAAACAGAGGTACTGAAATAAAAAACAAACTGACAGTAACCAGAGGGGAGGGGGGAGTGGATAACAGTGGGGAAAAAAGGAAGAGTCATCAAGGTACATGTATAAAGGACACATAGACAAAGTCAAAAGGAAGAAGGATCGAGGGTGGGAGGTGGGGATTGGAGGGGCGGGGGGAGTGGAGGGGGCAAAATGGACAAAACTGTACTTGAACAACAATAAAAAATAAAATTAAATATATATAATATATATTAAATATATAAATATATATTTAATATTTATTATTAATATATTAATATATTTAATATTTAATATTTATTAAATAGAAATATAAATATTAAATATATATATATACTGTTGCTGTATTTTGGTAATTGTTAAAATAATTTTTTGGTAATCACCATTGGGATCTGGAACCTGCTCCTCCCCACTCCCCCACTTTAAAAAGTTTGTTGATGTAGTGCCATGAAGAGTTCTTTGACACTTAAAGAATAGGAACATTTATTTGTTCTCTTCTGTTTATAGGGTATTATATGAGTTTTGCAGACAGCACTGATGAAAGAAATGGTTCAAATCCTTATTTGGTCTGGCTCTGACACACACACACACA
>PVJD01017045.1:0-18837 GCA_004026545.1 Mormoops blainvillei
CTGGCTGTTATTTTTGTACCTTTTGGGTTGTGGTGCTGTAGGCTGGGGACCCCAGCTTATGGTTTAGATCCCTCTCTTCTCAGTTTGATCCAACTGGCCGTCTAGTTCTAAATTCAGAACTAGAACTCTGGTGTTGCCACCTAAGGGTGCCCAGGCAGCCCTCTTGTGTCTCCGCCGCACTCCTTACCAGTCAGGTTGTGCTGAACTGATTATTTTGTCTGTCCAAGGTTATAAGGCTTCTCTCTCACTATTGTTCAGTTGTTTGTTCCAGGTCATTTCTCCACAATTTAGTTGTAATTCCAGATTGTTCCTGGGAGGAGGTCAGTGTGACTTCCATTCACTTCTCCGCCATCTTGATCTCTCAAGATTCAGAAATATTTTAACAGGCTGTAAAGGTGAACCAAAAATAAAGTGAAATGTACTAAATAGAAATGTACTTTTTTGCATTGAGGTTTAAAGAGATGAGGGCTAAGACTGTTTAGGATGGGAGTTAAAGGGTGTTTATATAAAAAGCATCCAAGGATTTCAGTTAACTGTTTATTCTGTATGTGTCAGGATTAAGATAGGGTAAAAAAATTACTGTTACTATAAATATATAAATCCTTTAGTTAACACAAATTTATTAAATATATATTCAACAAATGCATATTTGCAGCTAGTTAGGAGGAAGTGCTTCAGATGTGATCTTAAGCAAGTTACGTTATTTCTCTGTGCCTGTTTTCTTATTTGTAAAGTATGACTAATAATTGATTGAGAGAATCAAAATTAGGTAATATATGCATGAGATATTATCTCATGCTTGTCAGAATAGCTACCATCAATAAATCAACAAACAACCAGTGTTTGCAAGGTTGCAGAGAAAAGGGAACCCTAGTGCATTGTTGGTGGGAATGCAGACTAACTAGTGCAACCACTGTGGAAAGCAGTATGGGATTTCCTCAAAAAATTAAAAATGGATCTGCCTTTTGACCCAGCAATTCCTCTTCTATAAACATACCCCAAGGATCCTGAAACACCAATTCAAAAAAAAATCACACCCCTATGTTTATAGCAGCACTATTTACAATAGCCAAGATTTGGAAACAGCCTAAGTGCCCATCAGTAGATGAGCGAATTACAAAGCTGTGGAAGATTTACACAATGGAATACTATGCAGTAGTGAAAAAAGAAACTCACATTTTGCAATAGCATAGAATAACCTGGAGAATATTATGATAAGTGAAATAAGCCAGTCAGTGAAAGAAAAATACCACATGATCTCACTTATATATGGAAGCTAATGAACACAATAAACCAATGAACAAAATAGTAACAGAAGCTTAGATACATAAAACAGACTGACAGCTGTCTGAAAGGAGGGGGGTAGAGGATGAAAAATTGTGAAGGGATTAACCAAAGAACATTTATGCACAACCCACGGACACAGACAACTATATGGGGATTGGCTCGAGGTGAGGAGAAGCTGGGGCTGGATGGAGGTGGGAAAAAGGAGAAAAAGTGGGAATAACTGTAATAGCATAAACAATAAAAATAAAACAAAAAAGATAATATATGCAAAAGACCTGGGAAAGTATTTAATAGGAACAATAATTTTTAGTGCTTAGCTGTGTACTAGATTAATTGTGGTAATTGAACCACAGTAATCAGCTTTGTTCAGTTTATACCTGGATAAATTTATTTTTATACCATATATTTGAGCCCACTGAGAGATTAGAGAATGAATAGGCAAGCATGAATAGAGGATGTCTGGAAACAACATCATATAAGGAATAATTTCAGGAATTAAACATTTGACCTGTAGAGAAAAGACTTCATATATTTAAAAGGGAACCACTTAAATCAGGTAATAAATTTATTTTGTGTTTCTCCAAGGAGAACGATGGACACAATAAGGAGAAGTAGAATTCAGCTCATTATACTGAAGACTCTTAACTACAATTGCTCTGCAACAATAGCATGGCCTAATTGGAAAAGCAGTGACCTCCCTATCATTGTAAGTGCTTGTACAGAGCCAGATGAGTGTCTGTCAGGGATGATATAGGGGATTCAGTGAGTCCTGCAATTCCTGAACTTGTATATTTGACTAGAGTCCCTTTTAGCAATAAGGTTCTGATTGAATTTTTAGCTGTGTATCCTTGGAAGTCTTTTTAACCTACAAGGAATATTAACACACTAACAGGGAAACTATTGTCCTTTCTGTTTTGCAGAACCAAAAACTTCTGAACTGAAATGGTCTTTCGAGACCAAATTGATGTATTTCTCAATTACTGGTCCATGAATCAGTAAAGGAATTAAAAACCAATTTTTCTTATTTTATATTTTATTAATTTTTCCTTCATTACAAAAATAACATAAATATATTAAATAAAATGGAAAGAAAATAAATCAGTTCCACCACATTATTTTTATACAGTCTACATATATAACTTGTAGTTTACATGTATACTTATATACACAAATATAAATATATTGTATTCTATTGTACTATATTGTATATCATATATAAGTGTTTTTGCTGTTTTCAGTATATAAGGGTTGTATTAGTTTGCTAGGGCTGCTGTAACAAAATAGCACAAACTTGGGGGTTTATACAACAGAAATTTATTGTCTAGTTCTAGAAGCCAAAAGCCCAAAATCAAGGTGTCAACAGGGCTGGTTTCTTCTGAGAGCTGTGAGGAAGAATCTGTTTCAAGCCTCTCCCTAAGCTTCTGATGGTTTGTTGGTGATACTTGACATTTCTTAGTTTCTCCTGGGTCACCCCAATCTTTGCCTTCATCTTTACATGTTCTTCTCTCTGTGCATGTCTGTGTCCAAATTTTCCCTTTCATAAGGACATCAGCCACATTGGATTAAGGGCTCACCCTGCTCCAGCATGATCTCATCCTAAAAGAACTAATTACATCTGCAACGATTTTACTTTCATACAGGGTCACATCCTGTGGTAGTGGGGGTGAGGATTTTAATGTATGAATGTGGAGGGTGTACAATTCAACCCATAACAAGGGGCAAACAGATTTACAGTTACTTACAATGTATGAGAGTGCCTGTTTGTCTGTATCCTCGATGACATTAGGTTTTATTATAAAAAGTAATTTTTTGCTAATTAGGTGAAGAATTGCACCATAGTGTTGTCTTGATATATATTCCTTTACTCATGAGTATTAACAGTTTTCTATGTTTGCTTAATAGTTGAGTTTCTTCTTTTGTTAAATGTCTGCTCATGTCTACTGTTTCGATTTTTTAATTATTAAAGTAACATATTACAAAAGATTTGAAAAACAGAGAAAATAAAAACCGCCCATAATGCAACTACTCCGACACAGTTATTATCATTTTTTATTGTCTTCTAGGCTATTTTCATATGCATGTTTTACTCTTTTGTAATTGTGGTGTACAGTACAACAGTTTTATCTCCTCCCTTTTTCCCTTATAGTGTATCATAATATGGAAATGAGTTAATCCTCAGTGTACCAGAGTAGCTCATTCTTCCACAATTCTAAATTCAGAACTAGGCTTCTGGTATTATACAAATAAAAGCTCTAATTTCAAGGATGTATTATTACCTGGCCACTAATGGGGTACAAAATAAGACCTCTCATTGCAATGAAGTTAAAATTACATTTTTGTACCATGGCCTGCCTTTGGGTACCTGGCACAAAGATGTCCAAAATATGTTGAATAATAGTCAAATTTTTAGACATAGTCTCCTTATTCATTTTTTGGTGAGACAGATCAATTTACAGAGTGTTATTTATTCTAGGTTACATGCATGACATACAACATTAAAACTATCTTAATGCACATCAGTCACACATTTAAGAATCAGCATTATGCTATACAAAACAGAAGTTCAACTAGTGTAGATCTAACATTTTAAAGAGTCATAAATAATGCCCCAGCTGGTGTAGCTCAGTGGATTGAGCATCGACCTGTGAACCAAAGTGTTGCCGGTTCGATTCCCCAGCCAGAGCACATGCCCGGGGTTGCAGGCCAGGTCCCCAGTAGGGGTATGTGAGAGGCAACCACACATTCATGTTTCTCTCCCTTTCTTCTCCCTTCCTTCCCCTCTGTCTAAAAATAAAATAAAATCTTTTAAAAAAGAAAAGTATCATTGAATTTCTATAAATGTTTAAAATGCTTATTTTTAATTTCTGTACTTATCTAGGCACGGAATGGTAACAAACAGTACACAGACTACTCTTTGAATATCCTTGATATATCCACAGGGAGCAAGGAATCTTATTAGGGTAAACAGTATGAGAGTACATATTACTCAGTACCAAATTGTACTATGATCTCTGCTACCCCATACCTCACCAGCCTGGAGTAACATAAGATACATGATTGTTGTGAGCTAATAGAAAATAGAAGTATATATATTTCTCAATCCCCAATTTCTGGCACGGGAGTCCTAAAATCCTTCTATTGTCCAAAGTGATAACATTAGGAGCATCTTTTGTTCTAATATTTTGTCTTTGACCCTGACTCCTGACACAGAGCTCCTAAGTCCTTAGGAGAATCCTGGGTGACAGCAGTGTCTTCTCTTCTAATGAGGTGACTGTCAGTGGTCTCTTAGGGCTGGTCATCAGAAAGACCAAGCCATACTGAAAGCTTGGAATTTTTGATCCTATGCCCTGTTCTCCAGAGAGGAGAGAGGGGCTGAAATGGAGTTAATAATTGATCATGCCTATGTGATGAGGCCACCATAAAAATTCCAACAGTGTGGGGTTCAGGAAGCTTTCAAGCTGGGGAACACATCCGTGTACCTGGTGGGTGACACATCCCCATTGCACAAGGACAGAAGCCCCTGAGCTCAGTACCTGCTCAGACCTTGCCCTATGTTATCTCTTCATGTGTTTGTTCATCAGTATTCTTTATCATAACCTTTAATAAACTGATAATGTAAGTACGTGTTTCCCTGAGTTCCATGGGCCACTCTAGCAAATAAATTGAACCTCAGGAAGGGGTCTTTGGAACCTGTGATTTATAACAGATGGGTTAGAAGCACTGGTGATAACCTGGACTGGTGATTGGCACCTGAAGAAAGAGGCAGTCTTGCAGGACTAAGCCCTTAACCTATGGGACCTGATGCTATCTCCTGGTAGATGGTGTCAGAATTGAATTACTAAATTGTAGGACACCCAACTGGTGTCACAGGGAATTCCTTGGTGGCGGAACCCTCCACCCCATTTGGTGTCAGAAGTGTTGTGAGCATGGTAGTAGTGTGAGAGTAAAAGAGATACACAGGAGGAGGACTGGAATTTTTACTTCTTATCTTAAAGGTAAAGTTGCACACAACATGGATAGGGGAACACATGCCCATGTTCTCAGAGATGCAAAAAAAATGGCTGGACTTTTTCTGGACAGGCCTTGTATTACTGTTGGCTGGTTTGGAATGATCCCACATCCTGTAGCACAGCATCCCAATCTTGCAAGGTTTAAGTTTCCCAGGTAGTACTATAACTGAGTCTTCAGTAAGCCTTTCCAACAATCTATGAGACCTGCTGCTTCTGTGATGATTCACCTAAGACCAGTGAATCTCATGGGCTTCAACCCAATTTACCAATGGCAACAACAAACTCTGAGCCCCACATAAAATACCATACTTTGAGGTGACTAGCGACAAATAACTACATGAGAGGTTGATGGCCCTGGGATCCATCCATCATGGATGGGGTAGCAATTTCCCTCATTAGAAACTATTTCTAACTTTGCCCTCCCTGACCCTGTTGATACTATCCCTCTGCAATTAAGACTAGGGCCTTTTAGGAAGTATAGTTGAGACATGAAAATTCTCACTCTCTAGGGCCATTCTCAGACACTCTTAACATTTTTATCTTTCAAAGGCTTTGATAGTCTGGCAAAGCTTATGGACCCCTTTTCAGAGTAATATTTTTAAGAGAAACATATAAAATGCTCAAGATTATTAAAGAAATCAGTATTATCTAATATTATATTGTTCTATCTTCAGGCTACTTAAGGCTCTGTGGATTCCAAATTAAGAGGTTAACCTTGTTACCAATCCTCCACTTCCATAACCATCTGGCCAAATCATCAGCTTCCTCCAATACTGGTATAGACAAGAGTTTGCCAAACTCCAGTTTCTTACCTGCCTTTGTAAATAAAGTTTTATTGGGACACAGCCACATCCATATACGTACATACTATCTATGGTTGGTTTTCATTACAAGGGTGAGTTGAGCAGTTGCAACAGAGATTGCATATAGCCTGTAAAACTAAAAATATTATATTGCCCTTTAGAGAAAATATTTGCTGACCCCTTTCATGGATCTTTGTCTAAAGACGAAACAGGCAAAGTGGACTGGAAGTTGCACTCCTTGAAGTTCTGCCTACTAGGAGGATTTTCTCCTCTGTAGTCCTTCAGGAACAGACCTCAGGGCTATAATGTTACAACAGGTCATTTTTCCTGGTTGCAGGCCTATTATGCAGAGCTGGTTGTAAACAAGCCCTGAGCTCCCATGAGGTTGTTGGTGTGAGTCATTAGAAAAATAGGTGTTTGGCAGGATAGGTATGCTAGGATTCACACCTTCAAGATGCGCTCAGGCCATGTTCCAAACATACAGCTTCCATTGAAGATGAAATGCTTCAGGGCACACCCAAGTTTATAGCTAGGCAGCTCTCAGCACCCAATTTATAATGTACAGTTTGGGTTACATGCTCACTTGAAATTCTACATTAGAAATTCAATCTCAACCAGAAAGTAGAAGCAGGACAAGAATTGGTTTTAAGGAAGAAAAATTACTTCCTTAAGGGATCATGCATTGATTCCAGGGCTCCAGGAACTTCTTGCTATGATTCTTCCATAGGGACTTCCCACAAGCTGTCACATCCCAATCTACCACAAATGTTTTGGTACTACTGGGTTTTTTGTATGATAAGAACCAGGTGGTATAACCACTCGATGGACCAGAGGGAGCACCATTTTTTGCTCTGAGCCCTTTGAAAGGTAGAAGACTACAGCTTTGCAGACCACAAAATTGAAAGGAGCATCTTGTCAAGTATGATATATGTTACCTTCAAAATCTATTGAAACCCATTCAGTAGTAGGGGGTCCAAGATGCAACAAATTTTCATTCACTTTGGAAGAAGTATCTAGTATGTTCCAGATCAATGGACATACCTGCCCCCCAGTAAAATTTACTGAGGTATCAGCAGGCCTCTGTACTTTATAGAAATTTATCACCCATTTTCTAGCATCTGGCATACATGTTAATTTTTGCTCTCCAGGGTCTGTTAGTATGATGTCATCAATGGTAGACTAGCATAATGATGTCCCATGAAATGGTGAGATGTTCAAGATTCCCTGGAAATTAGTGGTGCATGGCTGAAGAGTTGACATCCACTGTGGTAAGACAGTGAAAGTGTTCTGCTTCTGGTGTCCTCTGTTTATTGTTGGTTCTGTCTCTATTTAAAACTTTGCTATTTTTTTTGGTATTAATTTTAGTTTTATAAAACATTGCTTTAAAATATTATTTATTTTGGTTATTGAGTTTTTTGGCGTTCCCTGAAATTTTGTGCCGGAGGTGAGGGCTTCACTCACCTCACCATAGTTCCAGTCCTGATTGATACATAGAGAAAATGCTTTCATTAGATCAATAGCTAGTTGCTAAGTACTTAAAAGATCATATCTGTAACAGTAGCCACAATGAGAGCTGATGTACAATTAATGATAATCTAAGGTCACTTTGAAACATGCTTGCCTTTGAAAGTAACCAAATATGAATTAAGTCATCAGCCCTACATTTTTCAAGTCATTGATGGTAACCTCTATCTCTGCAGTTCTGAGGGAGGCAGTATTACTTTCTTGCTTGAGATGTGCATTTCATTTATCAGGTACTGAAGATATTTCCACTGCATTTAGTGGTTTCATTGGGTTTATGGTGAAAACTACTAGGATCAAAACTGTATTTACATTTTGTTAATCCCTATCCTAAATGTCTATGACTGGTGGTCATAGTGTTCTGGCTGTCCAGAAATTAATGTTAATTCAGAACTAAGATTTACTATCCCCCCAAATTTAGGACACTTCTCTTTCCCCAGAGAAAATGTCTACAGGTTCACTGAGGGAAGGCGAGGTGGAAATGCACACATATTTTTGATGTTCTTCGTTAATGGTACCTCGCTTCCCCTTCATTTATGGGGCTTATATCAACTCAGATCTGTTCACTTGGTGAAAGATTATGACTCTTGATTTTGGTAGATCAAATCAGGTTTTCATTCACCAAACCAAGAGTTCTGTCAGTTGTACAAGGACCTCAGTGGGACGCCCAACTGTTTCTCTCCTAGGGCCCCTGCTCTATTATATAATTCCAAAGATCCCTGTGAATTACAGTTTCTGGTTACTACACAGGTTCTGCTACAGATTCTAGTAGTTACATCCCACCACCCATGTCTATACTGGGTCAGTACCCGCATCGAGTCTTTGCTATTCCCAGGCTCTTTATTATCCCCATTGAGACCAGCAAGCTCATTTAGACTGAAATATGTTACACCATCATTCTCATTTATAGAACAGCCAATAAAGCTGTTTTGAAAGATAAGGGGGTTTGAGTATCGAATGTTTAACGTGGAGGGAGTACTGGGGTTGGAAAACCATCATTGTTCAACCATCACAGTAAAGATTGGTTTAGGCAGGAATCATTAATTGATGCTAAAACAAAGAGGAAGTTTTGATGAGGATCAGAACATTTACATTGTTCTCAAAGTGTCTCTCCACAGACTGCTTATTTGTTTTTGGAGAAAAATAGTAACTTTAAACTGGAAAAATCAGAAAAAATCTTGATTGGGTGATCAATTTTATATCATCTACAAGGGACAAATGGGGGGCAGATAGATATCCTGTGCCTTCCAACCTCATGCCCTAAGAAGTACACAGCACTAGTTATATAATTTTTCTAGCCCTGAATGCATCACATGAATCTACACAGGAGGAAATATTGGACAAACTACAAATGAGAAACATCCTATTAGAACAAATGAAAGAAAGACTATATTTTCTAAAATCTCAGTGTCTTAAAATAAAGACTTTATAAACGTTCCAAACTAAAGGAGACTAAAGAGACATAACAACTAAATGCAACACCTGATCCTAGACTGGATTCTGTGCTAAAGAGTAAAAAGTGTTATAAAAGGCTATTACTGGTTCATTGGCAAAATCAGACTTTGGAAGTTAAGAGCAGATCAAAGATTTTTAGTAATGTTAAATTCAATGATGTAAACTGTACTGTGATTATGTAAGATAATATTCTATTCTTAGAAAATACCCAATGAATTATTTAGGGGTAAAGGGTCATGATATTTGCAACTTATTATAAAAGGTTCATGTATATGCTCATCTATATAAATATGAGTATTCACACAAGTGATAAAGCAAATTAGGTAAAATGTTAACAACAAATGAATTTGGATAAAGGGTATACAAGTACTCTTTGTCCTTTTTTTTCTTGCAACTCATCTAAAAGTTTTGTTATTTTTTTAAGTAAAAGATATTTGGGTTTACTCAGCAATTTCTTTCAAGTTCTTAGTGAAAGATAGTCATCTGGCTCTTCACACAACTTAATTAGGGAGTGAGCAGGTGAGTCACATGTGATAAATTTATACTAGCACGTTTCTCTTGTTAACTCCTTGAATTCCTTCATCTGTATCATGCCAGGGGACTTTTAGGATCTCAGCATCTGGTCGAGATTTGTGTTAATCAGATCAGTAAATGAGTAGAAGTGCATCCCAGTGTTCCAGTTAGCAAACATGTGGACAAACTCCATCCTTGGTAGAGAATTTTCAATGTCCAGATTCCTGATACAAAGGAATTAACAAATTCTTGCAGGAATTTTTGACACTGACTTTACATTTGGGGTGTTAAGGGTGGAGGAGCTGCTTCCTTTAACTAGAAATGAGTTCCTTTTAGCAGGGTCAAATAAAAACTGGAATTTCAATCCATACTTTGAAGCAAGAAATTAGGGACTTTTGTTTTAATTTATGTAATGTTGTAAAATGCAACATCTCTACCCCCTAGCTACTATTTTAACTTAATGTTCTACAGCAAAGCATATGCAGCTCCCCAAGACCCTCATCCTCAGGTGAACACTTTGTTCCAGGTGAGCCCTGGCCATAACCTACAATAGTTGTTTCATGATAGATTAATGGGAGCCACTACATTCCTGTTTCCAAATACAAATAGGAATTTAATTGCCATTTTTCCTCTCTTCCAGATTACTGGTGTATACCAATTACAAGAAATAGATTTGAAATACACCTTGCATTTGGTCTTTTCAAAGACTTTTCACATAATTGTCCTATATTTGCTTTTATCATCTCACAAAAATATAAGAGGTGGGGTAGTTATTATCTGTATTTTATAGTGAGGAAACTGAGGCACGAAGCAGTTCATGTCTTATACAACTTAGTGGTGGAACTAGGACTACGACTTAGACTTTCTGATTCCTAGTTTTAGTAAAGCATACAAAATCCAATGAAAATATTGCTAACTTTTCTAAAGTACTTTGGAAATACTAAATATATAAAAAGAAGGTAGCAGAGACCCCCTTTAACCAATGCGAAGTAATATTTGAGATACTAAATAAAAAAAATGGTGTCTAAATTCAAATTCAAAATTACTCATTTTCCTATCAGCTTTTTCTCTCATTGTCTCAGTTTCTGCCAATGACGCCATTGTTCTTTGCTTGCTGTTCTCCCCCCTCAGCTGTCAACTCTGGCTGTGCATCCTTCTCAGACACTGAAGATTGGGATCACTTTGCCCTGCCATGCATACCTCTTCAGTGGGTGCCCTTCAAGAAACTTCAAGCCCAGATATCTTCCTTAGGACCCTTTATGGCTCATAGTAAATACTCTGTACTCATGCCCTGTCAAATTCTTGAAGTTCAGATCACTCTCACTATAACCTTCTCTCTTTACTTTGAAGTCAAAAGCAACTCCAAACAGGCTTAAATTTTTTATTTTAGGCAAACCTCAGTCACCACTTCTTGGACCTTCTGAACTTCAAGGTACACATATCAAGTATTTTCCAAATTCCAGAGTATATATACCAACCTCAGAGTAGTTATTTCTCTTGAAGCTCCTTTAAATTGGCTTGAAGGTTAGGAGAGTGAGGATAGAAATGCATAGCATTATGACAATCTTCGAAGTAATTCTCACTCATCACTTATCCTTCCTGATCAATCTCATCTTCCTTTATATAGACTGGAGGCTATTGGTGAGCTAGGTGTTGCAGAGCCTGTTTTACAATGCATTAATCTTGTCCTTCATTGAATGAGCTAATATTTCTCCTCAGAATGGTCTTGGTCAGTTCTCTGTAACAAATTACCATAGATGAAGTAACTTAAACAACAAGCATTTATTTCTCACTGTTCTGGAGGATAGAAGTTGGAAATCATGACTCCAGCATGTTCATTTTCTGGTAAGGGCCCTCTTCTGGGTTACAGACAGTCAACTTCTTGCTATGTCATCACGTGGTAGAAAGAGAACTAGCTAGCTCTCTGGCCTCTTCTTATAAGGACACTGATCCAATTCATTGAAGTTCCACTTGCATGATCTAATTACTTCCTAAGGGCCCCATCTCCAAATACCATCACATTAGGATTGGGGTTTCGATATGTTCTACATATTTGAGGGAGGACACAAACATTTAGTCTATAACTAGACTGATGGGTGTTTATCACATATATTTTTCAGCAACAACTTTTGAGACAAAAAATGCATAAATTAAGACATAAAAAGAAAGACCCTGGCTCACATAGCCTCTGAACAGTTTTATGCATGTGATAATTTGTGACACTGTTATCTAGTCAGTATCTAGAAAACAGCACAGCTTGGTCTAGCAGCATTTGGTGTGAAGGAAGAGAACAGAATGGAGGTTAAGAACTCAGATCAAGATGGCTGGAAAAACAATGGAGTAAGGAACTCTGAAAAACCTCTTCCCCATAAAAGCAATGAAAACACTAGCCAAAAAATGTCAAAAGCAACGTTTTCAGAAATCTGGAAATTAACTAAAAGCTCACAAAATCCAGAGAGCTTCTTTTCAAGAAAAACACAAAATTTAATCTTGGTAAGAACAGTAAGATTTTTGTCAATAGAAATTCCCCAGTTCCCATACCTTCTCCTCAGCTCTATGGTAGCTTTGAAAATAAACAGCTCATACACACAGTGAAAACAAGCAACTTAGCAACCACTGGAAGAATCAGAATGAAAAATAATATAGACATTACATTTATTTATTTCAAAACTTACTACTAAACTACATTAATCAAGACAGTGTGATACTGGCCTAAAGACAGATGTATAGATCAATGGAGCAGGATAGAAAGTTCATAAATAAACCTTCACATCTATAGTCAATTGATTTTCAACAATGGTGCCAGAATCATTCAATGGCAGAAAGGACAGTCTTTTCAAGAAAAGATGCTTGGACAACTATATATCTTCATGCAGAAGAATGAAGTTGAACCCTTAACTCACACCATATACAAAAATTTATTCAAAATGGATCAAAGATTTATAACTATAAAACGCTTAGAAGGAAAATAAGTGTAGAAGATCCAATATGGTAGAGGAGTAAGTGAAAGCTGCACAAACCTCCTCCCAGGACCAAACTGGAATTACAGCTAAATTGTAGAGAAATTACCCTGAATAATCAACTGAACAATAGCTGGAGAGAAGCCTTCTAACCAAGGACAGGCAGAAGACACCACCACTTCACCACAATGTGACTGGTAGGGAGTATGGAGGAGGCACGAAAGGGCTGGCTGGGCTCCCAAGGGTGGCAGCTGAAGTGCCATAAGGATATTTGTCAATCAGGGCTCCCCATGAGAATTGTGGGCTCTAAACCCCAAGCTGGGCTGCCCAGCCTATAGCACAAGAGCCAGGAAGGAACCCAGATAACATCCAGCTGTGAAAAGCAGTGGGGTTTCTGTCTTCTAAGAGACATCTGGAAATGCAGAGAGCCTCTTAAAGAGACAACACACAAAATTCCATTTGCAACCACTTATGCTGAGTGCCAGCAGAGAGAGGGCAGAGTGGACTGGAGATGCATGAGGAGAGTCTGGGGCTGGTGGCTCTGGAGATAGAACTGAAGGAACAGCCACCAGGATCCCTGTGCTGAGTCATTGCTCATACTGCAGAGGCCATCTTTCTCAGGGAGAGCACTCTTCTCCAAGTGCCGTCAGACTGAGGGGAAACAATAGTCCTGCTGGTAGGAATTATTCTGTCCCACCCTGTGGAGCTTAAACTGGGCTGCTGATTATAGCTTGAGGCTATATCACTGCTTAAGTTTAATAACAAAAGTGGGTCCTTGGGAGCTCTGAGACTTTACTTGACCCTCCCCCAGGTCTGGAGCTGGCAAAAGCTGATCTCAGTGTACAACCTGGTTCTTTCTGCACACAAAGAGGTCCAGCAGAGGGAGCCAAAACTGTGGATCATGGATAGCTACAGATTGCCCAGGGCTAGTCACAAGCAGCATCTAAAAAAGGTTTGCAGATATACCTAATACATAGAAACAAAGACAAAGAAGCAGCCATAATGGGAAGACAAAGGAAAAGGCCCCAGGTGAAAGAACAAGAGAATTCTCCATGAGAAAACTAGATAAATGGAGGTAAGCTATTTAACAGATAAGGAATTTAGAGTAATGATTATAAGGACACTCAGTAGCATGAAAAAAGACATAGCAACCATAAAAAAGGACCAGTCAGAAATAAAGAATGCAATATCTGATATAAATAATGCACTGGAAGGAATAAACAGTAGGTTAGGTGAAGAAGAGAATCAAATCAGTGATTTAAAAGACAAGGTAGAAAAAAACATCCAAGCAGAACACCAAAAAGAAAAAAGAATTTTAAAAAATTAGGATAGATTAAGAAACATTTTGGACAACATGAAGCATAACAGCATCCACATCATGGGAATACAAGAAGGAGAATAGACTAAGCAAGGGATCAAGAAACTATTTGAAGAAAGAATGACCAAAAACTTACCCAATCTGGTGAAGGAAAAATACAAGTGCAGGAAGCTCAGAGAGTCCCAAGTAAGTTGTACCCAAAGAGTCCTATACCAAGACACATCATAATTACAATGGCAAGGCTTAAAGACAAGAAGAGAATCCTAAAAGCCACAAGAGAAAAGCGGGTAGTTACCTACAAGGGAACACCAATTAAACAAGCATCTGATTACGCATCAGAAACATTTCAGGCCAAAAGGGAGTGGTGTGAAATATTCAAGGTGATTACAAGCAGGGACGTACAACCAAGGCTACTTTACCCAGCATGGCTACCATTTAAAATTGAAGGAGAAATAAGGAGCTTCCTAGACAAAAAAAAAAAAAAAAAAAAAAGCTAAAGGAGTTTGTTAACACCAAACCAATATTGCAACAAATGTTAAAGGGCTTGCTTTAAGAAGAAGACAAAGAGAAAGAAAAAAAGAGGAAAACAGTCTAACAATAAAATGGCACTACATATGTATCTATCAATAATCATCTTAAATGTAAATGGCTTAAATGTTCCAACCAAAAGACATAGGGTAGCTGAATGGATAAGAAAATAAGATCCATATACGTGTTGTTTCCAGGAGACCAACCTTAGATCAAAAGATACACCCAGACAAAAATTAAAGGTATGGAAAGAGGTATTTCAAGCAAATGGAAAGAAAATACTCTGGAGTAGCAATACTTATATTTGACTAAATAAACTTTAAAGCCAAGCTACAGTAAGAGACAAAGGACATTACATAATGATAACAGGAACAAGCCAACAAGTGGATATAGCCCTAGTAAACATTTACACACCCAACATAAGAGCACCTAAATAAGTAGAGGAAATCTTGATGGACATAAAGGGAGAGACCAACAGAAATACAATCATAGTGCATGATTTTATCATCCCTTTCACTTCAATGGATAGATCTTCCAGACAGAAAATCACAAGGAGACAGTGGCCTTAAATGACATGCTAGATCAAATGGATTTAACTGATATCTTCAGAGCATTTCACCCCAAAACAGCAGAATATACATACTTTTCAAGTGCACATGGAACATTTCCTAGGATAGACCACACATTAGGACACAGAAAAAGTCTCAATAAATTTAAGAAGATTAAACTCATATCAAGCATCTTCTCTGACCACATGCTGTGAAACTAGAAATCAATCATAAGAATAACACTGAAAAACACACAAAGACATGGAAGCTAAATAACATGTTATTAAACAATAAATGGGCCAAAAATGAGATCAAGGAAGAAATAAAAAGATCCCTTGAAAAAAATGAAAATGAGAAAACAAGAACCCAAAACCTGTGGGACACAGAGAAAGCAAACCTGTGAAATAAATTCATAGCATTGCATGTCTATCTCGAAAAAGAAAAGAAAAGAAAAGGCTGAAATAAACAATCTAACTTTACACTTTAAAGAACTTGCAAAATAACAACAAAGAAAGCCTAAAGTGAATAGAAGAAAGAACATAATAAAGATTGGAGCAGAAAAAAATGAAATGCAGTCTAAAAATATTAATCCAAGAGCTGGTTCTTTGAAAAGATAAACAAGATTGACAAACATTTAACCAGACTCATCAAGAAAAAAAGAGAGAGTTCCCATATAAATAAAAGCAAAAATGAAAGAGGAGAAATAACAATTGACACCAAAGAAATACAAAGGGTTGTAAGAAAATATTATGAACAAGTATATGCTAACAAGCTGTACAACCTGGATGAAATGGATAAATTCAGAGAAACATACAATCTCCCAAAACTAAATCAGGAAGAATCAGGGAATCCGAATAGACAGATTGCACCTATTGAAATTGAAACAGTAATCAAAAAACTGACAATAAGCAGAATCCTGGGACTGGATGGCATCACAGGTGAATTATACCAAACATTCTGAGAACTAACACCTTTCCTTCTCAAACTATTTCAAAAATTCAAGAGGGGGGAAAGTTGTCAATCTCAATTTACAAGGCCAGAATTATCCTAATTCTCAAACCAGATAAAGACACTACAAAAAAAAAAAGAAAAGAAAAGAAAAGAAAATTACAGGCCAATATGCCTGATGTGCATAGATGTTAAAATCCTCAACAAAATATTCTAAACTGAATACAGTAATATATCAAAATGATCATACACCGTGATCAACTGGGATTTATTATAGGAATGCAAGGTTGGTACAACATGTGCAAATCAATAAATGTGATTCACCACATAAACAAAATGAAGGATAAAAACCACATGATCATATCAATATATGAGGAAAAAAGCATTTGATAAAATCCAGCACCCATTTATGATAAAAACTCTCAGCAAAGTGGGAACGAACATACCTAAACATAAAAAAGGTCCCTACTGTCAGAATCAGACTCGATGGGCAAAAATTACAAGGGTTCCCCTTAAGATCAGGAACAAGAGAGGGATGTCACCTTTCGCCTCTCTTATTCAACATAGTACCGGAAGTCCTAGCCACAGTATTCAGACAAGAAGAAAAAATAAATGGCAAAGTAGTAGGATATAAAATTAATATCCAGAAAACAGTTGCATTGTCAAATGCCAATAATGAACTAACAGGGTAATTAAGAAAACAATCTCATTCACAATTGCTTCAAAAAGAATAAATTTCCTAGGAATAAATCTAATCAAGGATGTAAAAGGCCTATACTCAGAAAATTATAAGACACTGAAGAAGGAAATTGAAGAAGATACAAATAAGTGGAAGCACATACCACATTCATGGATAAGAAGAATTAACATCATTATAATGTCCATGCTGCCTAATCTATAGATCCAACAAAATTCCTATCAAAATTCCAATGTTGTTTTTCACAGAACTAGAACAAATATTTGAAAAATTTATATGGGACCACAAAAGGCCTACATAGCAACAGCAACCCTGAGAAAGAAAAACATAGTTGGAGGAATTATACTACCTAATATCAAACTATACTACAAGGCCATAGTAATCAATATAGCATGGTAGTGGCATAAAAACAGACACATAGATCAATGGAGCAGAATAGACAGCCTAGAAATAAAACCACACCTTTATGGTCAATTAATATTTGACAGAGGAAGTAGGCACATACAATGACCTAAAGGTAGTTTATTCAATAAGTGGTGTTGGGAAAATTGGACAGATACATGCAGAAAAATGAAACTAGACCACCTTCTTACACCACACACAAGAGTAAATTCAAATTGGATCAAAGACTTAAATGTTAGGCCCCAAAACATAACAATCCTAGAAGAAAACGTAGGCAGTAATATCTCGGGCAATGTTCATGGTAATTTTTTACCTGCTATATCTCCCCAGGCAAGGGAAACAAAAGAAAAAATAAATAAATTAATGAGACTACATCAAACTAAAAAGTTTTTGCACAGCACAGGAGACCATCAACAAAACAAAAAGACAACCCACGGAATGGGAGAACATATTCACTGATACATTTCTGAAAAGGGGTTAATATCCAAAATTTATAAAGAACTTACAAAACTCAATACCCAAAGCGCAAACAATCCAATTAAAAAATTGGATTGGGCAATTTTTGGGGCAAAGGGCCTGAACAGGCAGTTCTCCAAAGAGGACACACAGATGGCCAATAGACAGATGAAAAGATGTTCAACATCACTAATCATCAGAGAAATGCCAATTCAAACCACAATGAGATATCACCTCACACCTGTCAGAATGACTATCATCAACAAATCAACAAACAACAAGGGCTAGTGAGGATGTGGAGAAAATGGAATGCTTTTACACTGTTGGTGGGAATGCAGACTGGTGCAACCGTTGTGAAAAGCAGTATGGAGATACCTCAAAAAAATAAAAATGGATTTGCCTTTTGACCCAGCGATCCCACTTCTGGGAATATAGCTGAAGAAACCCAAAACACTAATTTGAAAGAATATAAGCACCGCCCTGGCTGGTGTAGCTCAATGGATTGAGTGCCAGCTTGTGAACTAAGGGGTCGCCAGTTTGATTCCCAGTCAGGGCACATGCCTGGGTTGTGGGCCAGGTCCCCAGTAGGGGGCGTGCGAGAGGCAACTACACATTGATGCTTCTCTCCCCCTCTTTCTCTCTCTTTTCTCCTCTCTCTAAAAATAAATAAAATCTTAAAAGAAAAAAAACCACAAGCACCCCTATGTTCATTTCAGCGTTATTTACAATCACCAAGATATGGAAGAAGCCCAAGAGTCCATAAGCAGATGAGTGGGTAAAACAAATATGGAGCATTTACACAATGGAATACTACTTGGTTGCAAAGAAGTAGACAATTTTTCCATTTGTGACAGCATGGGTGGACCTGTAGAACATTATGCTAGGTGAAATAAGCCAGTCAGAGAAAGATGAATACCATATGATTTCATTCATGTGGAATCTAATGAACAAATTGAACTAACAAGGAAAATGGAGACAGCCTCATAAATAGAGAGCATGCTGACAGCTAAGGATGGGGAGGTTAGTGGGTAGAAGGATGGAGCAAAAAGGAAAAAGAGTCATGACATGAACAACAGTGTGGTGATTGCAGAGTGGAAGAGGGTATAAGGGTGTTAAACGGTAATGGAAAAACACAATATTTTAAAAAATATTTTATTGATTATGCTATTACATTTGTCTCATTTTTCTCCCCTTTCTCCCCTCTTTCCTGCATCCCATACCGTCATCCCCCCATCAACATTTTCCCACAACCACCTTCCTTAGCCCCACCCCTCCCCACCTGCAACCATCAATCCTTCCCTTACTTGGCTTTGTCTATGGGTCCTTTATGAATAATTTTTGATGACCCTTCTCCTTCTTCCCTCCCCCCATCGTAACCCTCCCCCCTCCCC
>PVJD01017046.1:0-18835 GCA_004026545.1 Mormoops blainvillei
GGGGGTGCTGGGTGGTGGGGTGCAAAGGGGAAAAATCAGCTCAACTGTACTAATATAATCAATACATATAACTAAAAATAAATAAAATATTAAAGAAAGCACCAGGGTCCAAAGAGTTAAGAGCTGAGTGCACTGCCAGGCATCCGGCACATTCTTGCCTACATGCACAGCGTTAGGGTGCCCTGGGGGGGGGGGGGGCTACATGCACAGCGTTAGGGAGTTGGCGGGTGGGTCGCAGCAGACTTTCCATCCCTGTGTCAGTGCGGACAATCTAGGAAAGGTCCTAATAGGGCCTGGGTTAATTTACATACTCTTCCTAGGCCGGTGCCAGGACACTCTTGAGTCACACGGAGAACCCTAACTCAGCAGTGGTGACCAAGGGGCGCGGTGGCTGGCAACCGGGGCTGCAGGGGCGGCTTGCAGAGGCGGACCGGAGGCGGTGAGAAACAAAAACGCCAACAGGAAAATGATGTCTCTGTTAGAATCCCGATTTTAAAATATTGTAATGCATTTTCCTTGTTATTAAATAGATCTATAGCCTCAGTATTCCATGTCATGTATTGCTGATGAAATTAAAAACTTTTACAGAAGAGGGAATCACTAATATTTTAAAATTCTTTTCCAGTCTTATCCTTTTGTTCTATGAAAGCGCAGGGCTCTTTTTGGCCTTTTGCTGCGAAGAGAAATCCGCGGCCCCGTACATAATTGAGAGCATAAAAGACGGGGAAGAAAAGCATTCACCTTTGATGTGTCTGCCCTACTCCCAGTCTTGTTATTTCTCTGATCTCATTGAAGTTGGGCCTTTTCTTGTCCACTAATATTTCCCGGGTTGTTTTTTGCCCTGGCTACTCCGCAGTCCTCTGTATCTTGCAGACATTGTTCTCCGTCACCTGTACCATCTCTTTGTTCCGTCAGGATTCAGGTGTCTGCTTGGTGAAAGATGTCGCCCATCAGACCTTGCCACTTGCTGAGGCTCCAGGGCTTCTTCTCGGAGGATCCCCTCCTCGTGTCACAGCCCCCAAGAGCCATGCTGTAAGCCGGTCCCTTGGTCCTTTAAACGGAGTCGGCCGGCCAAAGAGCAAACGGACGCAGGTTTGGAAAGGGCGCAGAGCGAGCATTCGCCCTGAGCCTCGCGCCTGTTCCCTCCCGCTGCCCGGTCTACTTTTCACTCGCCCCATTTTTCTTCCCGGCTTTGCCTCTCAGTGATTGACAGCCATCTCGGTTCCTCACTCTCAGGGCGGCCCCTCCTCTTTGCCGCTTCTTGGGTCTTTTCGGTGCCCCTGATTTTGCCTGGTCCTGCTCCCTCCTCAGACCCAACTGGAGAACTTGTTCACGTTCTCCATGTTACGGCAAGCCCAGCCCCCGCAGGATCTCAGAGGGGTTTCTCATTCGAAAGGCATTTCTGCAGCCTGCCAGACAAGCCATGGCCTTCTGTCACTGTCTGGGACAGGGTCAGTGTAAATCTTGCTGGTGCTCACACATTACCCAAGGGGTTATAGTTTTCTAGGAGTTCCCGAAGTAGCTCAGTGAGAGAACTAATCAGTACAGGGGAGAGAACCCTATAAAAATCACTGACCTCGTAATGTCCCTGCCCATCCTGCAAACAGGCAACAACCTGATATCTCAAGTCCCTGTCAAATGAGGAGATTTTATAAAACTTTATATATAGAAAAACCATTTCTCCATATCTAAAGCTTTAGATAATTCCTTCCCATTTCAGTGCCTCCTCTCTACCTATTGTTTAATTGATAGCAGATATAGGAAAGACGAGGAGTAACAGCCCTGACATTGGGCCTTCGTCTTGACTTTGGACTTTTTTCCTTAAATATTAACCAGTTTTTTTTCTATCTTATTTCGGAGCCTTGTTTAGCAGTTGGGGCATAGACAAGTAACCTGAACAGGTTCTACATTGACAAAGAAAGTTCGGACACCTTGATAACAAACAAGGAGCTTTGAGCTGCGTCTTGTCCTGAATATTAATCATCCACATGTAAGGCAACGTCAAACTCACATACATTGGATGAAAAGGCCCTGGTGAAGGAACTGAGCTCTAACTACCCAACCATACTCTAACCATAAAAAAGACTAAAACATTCATAAGGGAATGCAAGTTATCTTTGCAAGGTGGTGTCTGTGGGCCGAAATATCACAATTACGGAGAGCCTTGAACGGACTGAAGGAGGCAAAAGGAAGGGGAGGTCGCCCGCAGCTGTGGAAGGGCCTGTGGATTGAGAGCCGCTACCTCAGGTAAAGAATAGTAGGGGAAAAAGGAGGAACTCACAGACACAGTATGACGGTGACCAGAGGCAACGTTGGGGGGAGGTAGGAGAGGGTAAGGGGGGATAAGTGGTGACGAAAAGGAACTTGGCCCTGGGTGGTGAACACGCAATACAATATACAGACGGTGTATCGTAGAATTGCACACCCAAAACCTACATAATGTTATTGACCAATGTCACCCCCAATAAATTCAATAAAAATTTTTGAAAATATTGCCTAGGGTTGTAGCGAAAATTAAATAAAATAATGTGCTTAGCCTAAAAAAAAAAAATTGAAGCAGACTCACGGAAAGTGCACTGCGGTGGCCGGAGGGGCGGGGGGGCCGGGGAGGAGGCGAAAGGCCCGCTCAGATCCCCGGTCGCAGGCTGGTTGCTGCGCTGTGACGGCAGCACAGGGGACAGAGCCAGTGATAGTGTGACAGCTGTGTGTGGCCCCAGGTGGGGGCAGGAAATAATGTGAGGAATTCTACGTAATGTGAGTGATGGTCTGACCACTACCCTGCACCCCTGAAACCGACACACAAATAAAGTTTTTAAAAGCCCGCCCTTTCCTGAGGATTCCAGGTTGCAAATCCATCTGTTTGGAACTAGGATCGATATTCTCAGCCGGAGGCAGGGAGGGCAGAGGTCACAGTGGCCTCGAGCACTGCTGCCAGCTGCTGAGACCGGAAGGGGCGGGCGCAAGTTCACAGAGGAGGCAGCCGGGCCCACAGCAGGCACGTGATTCATTCTCTGCCCGGGGTCAGTCACGCCTTGAACTTCAGGCCTGCAGAGCCCGTGGCCCTGCCTCGCTCTGCCTGCTGCGCTCTTCCCGTAAACAGGCTAGGTTGCAAAGTCCTTTCTGAACCCAAATGCTGCACTGGCCGACATTCGAAGGAACATAAAGAACAGTTAAAGAATAAAATGCCACTAAAGCCCTCAGTAACGCATGGTTATTTACCCTAGAGCAATGGCCCGCGGAGACAATCCCTTTCCACTGCACTTTATTGCCAACTCCGTTAGAGCCTTTTCCCTGCCGCGAGGAATAACCTTCCGTCACACTATTTCCCCCACTTGACTGCTTTCTCACTGAGGGCACATCTACCGGTTTGCACAACCCTGATGCCTAATGCAAGTGCATGTGCGTTCAACACACGCGTGGTGCATACATGAATTAGTGGATATCTGCATGGAAGGTTTGAGAAACAAAAAAGGGAGAGAGAGAGAGAGAAACATCCATTGGTTGCCTCCCACAGTCGCCCAGACTCGGGATTGAACCTGCAGCCTTGGTCTGTGCCCCTACTGGGGACTGACCCCACAGCCTTTTGGTGGACGGACGGGACGACACTCCGATCAACTGTGTCACATGGCCAAGGCTGTGGGACTGTTTTATGGTAGAATTTAAGTAAAATAAAAGGATGTAGAACTTCTGCCTCTCATATCTCCCCATCACATTCACACGCACAGGCACGCAGATGGGGGAAGAGCCTGCTTTAAATTTCACCAGTACCTTAACCGTTGTTTTTATTTCCTTATGGCTACTTTTTTCCATATTATACTACATATATATATCACTTTTGTAATCAGAGAAGCAATTATTATTTTACAAAATGACAACTTAAAAACTAACATTTTTTTCAGTAGTATTTATTTGTTTTCCTGTCTGTTTGCTGGTTACCAACATGAAATATTCTTTTAAGTGGAATGAAATGGGAAATGTTTGTTTTGAGCCAACAATGCACGCAGTTTTCAAAAGCTTTTGTCATTATTTCAGCAACTTATCTACTTTATTCTTTTAACCGTTTTTTTTTAAAGACTCAAATTAAATGACCTTTTCTAACTAAACACGTGCCGATGGAGTCACAGGTAATGATGGCATTATGTAAGCCCATTATTTGCAAGAAATCTAAAAAAAGTGCATTCTATCAAGTAGCAATTTTCCCAATCAGCTTCTTATTTTCCCGAGCCACCGTCCCTTAAGTCCTAATCAAAGAGGCGGCTCTGTAGAGAGCGCCATGTTCCGCTCAAACTCAGTGGGGGACGAAAGTACCAGGACTGAGTGTGCTTTTTGCTCCCAGGCGCACAGTGTGCTTTCCCGGTTTCGCAGGGCTTTTCTCCAACTGAATGCAAATTCTTGTCCTTTCCCCCAGAAATAAATGCTACTAAATGCCCTGTTTTTCTCTCGGGTGTGAGCAGCTTTATACCCCACCACTGGCTGTATTTTTTTCAAAAGTAAAAATCTACATTGTAAGCTGGAGAGATAGACCCCGAAGAGCCAAAGTTGTCAGCCAGGAATAAGTGACACTGGCAGCGTGCAGCAAAGCCTTCGTAGTGACCAGCGGGTCTCCCTCTGTGAGGGCCACCGTGACGCTTCGTCACCCCCGTGGTATCTGGCTGTTTTAATTTCAGGTCTAAATGAATGCCTATAGGATATCATACACACACACACACAGACACACAGTCCCAATGAAAGCTAGTACTCTGAGCACTTCCTAAATTTTCATCCTTTCTGATTTATGATACCTTTATTCAAATTGGATTTACAGAAGTAGAGCACACAGCTGCATCCGTAAAGGACTACAGCTTCGCCGCCCTCTCTCAGATTGAAGGCAAATTGTGTGAGGACTGCTGGAGCCCTTGAAAATGTTTCCGGATTTTTTTTTTTTGAGAGAATATGAAGCTATGTTAATCTAGGTGTTTGTTGAATTAATATGTAGAGAAAGTCAAAGAAGAGCCAACTGAGAAACTGATCCTAAATTAGAAATAATTACTTTCATCATTATTTTGAAATTCTCATTAATCCCCAGAAATAAGTGTAATGTGGCATGTTCCTCCTGGAAAACGATCAACTAGGGCTACATATGAAACACGTGGGTCTAGGTCTGAAATCGCTGTGTTCATTGGTCTGTCCAGGATAACATCAGCCAAGAATGATACAGTGAAGGGTAATAATCGGGTTAGAGCCAATATCCCGGTCAATAAAACTGTAACACCACATTATTCATGCCGCTCCTTTCTAAGGGCATTAAAATGAATGAAAGAAGGCTTAAAAACAAAACAAAACAAAACAAAACAAAACAAAAAAACCCTGACTGGTGTGGCTCAGTCGGTTGGGTGTCGCCCGGTGAAACAAAGGCGGCTGTTGGAGCCCTGGTGCGGGCGCGGGCCTGGGTTGCAGATTTGTCTCTGTTTCAGGAGGCAACCAATCCATGTTTCTCTCCATCTCTTTCTCCATGCTTTCCTCACTCTCTAAAAACAAATCAACTTAAAAAAATGTTTTGTACGTGACCCCTCTAAGCGCTTTACAAATGTTAACTCCTTTAATTCTCATCACTATGACAGGCGAGGACGCGAAGACAAAGAATTCAAGCGTGAGTTAGGAACTGGTGCGGCTTGGATTCGCAACCAGGCCGCCCAGCTCCAGAGCCCCATTCGCCCCATTGAGGGCCCACGACCCCCTTGCACGGCCTCAGGGTGGCGGCATAGCGGCAGGCGGAGGCCGTCCCTCCGTCCCTGTCCCTCCGAGGTGCTCACAAGCCGACCCCTGAAATGGTGCCCAGGAGTGTCTGCTTCTGCTTCATTCGCTCGCTCGCCCGATTCCTGATGGACGTCGCCCTTTATGAGAGAGGCACGTGCAGTGCCTTCTACAAAGACTCCTAGTTTTCGGTGCGTCCCCAAGCCCTTCGGGGTCCTCGGAGTCCTCGGATCCGACTCCGGGCCAGCCTCCCCAGCGCGCACGTGGGCCACCGAGGGGCGCCCAGACGCGCTGTTGACGCGGGCCCTGCCTCTGCCCGGAGAGTCCCGACGGGCTCCAGGTGCCTTTCATGACGAGTTCTTTGTCTTTACCGTTGTTTTCGTGACTTTCTACAGCGTGAGGGCTGAGATATGGAAGGCCCCGCAGAGGGAGGGAAGCTGGAGGACAGCTGTGTTTGCTGGCGCCCAAGTCCAAGCGCACACCGGGGACGCCCTGCGCCTGGGGGGGGCGCGTGGGGGGTGCGACCCGGGGTCCTGCTGGCACAGAACGCGGCGCGGCCCCGGCTGCCGCCTCCTTTCAAGTCCGCTCTGCGATCTGCCTCTTCACCACCCGGCTTCCTTTAGGTTTCGGCCGCTTCGCAGGGCTTACACTGCAGCTGCGTGGAGCGCCGCCTTATCTACAGCTGATGTGACTTCAAAGAAAATGTGCCCCGTATTTACGAGGCGGATTGAAAGAGCTAGATCCAGTCTCGTTCCAGACACTGGTCGAAGTTCCAAGTCAGGTTTCACCCCAGCTTATGACTTTACCTAACGGCCAGGCCTGAAAGTGGGTCATTTATTTGTCACCGTGAAAGCAGAGTTGGGCACACTACAACTCGGCCTGATTGTCCCCAGAATGACAGTTAATTTTGCTCAGGGGAAAAAAAAGGCCGATTAAAAAAAAAAAGCCTATCTTGTAATTGCATGTAAACAGAGCTGTAGACTTCCATTTTCACAGATGTAATATTTTTTCCTGTCACCAGAGTTTTTAAATAAAGCACTGCTTTATTATACTCCCCTCGACTAAATTATTTCTTTCATTTCATTAATGTTCCTCTTATAGTGTCTAATTCATTTCTAAAGGATGAATTATCAGTTAATGTTTGTTCCTAAGAAGTACAATTGCCAAGAATGTCTATAATTTTGAAAAAGTGGTATTTTGTCCAAGTTTGTATGTCTGAAGGGCTGACAGTAAAGGAAGTCAGGCCAATTCTTGAGAATATTCCACCAGCCCAGATAGTAAAAATATAGTGTTCTATGATCACAAGTGACGACCCCTTGATAAATCACAAATATGTGAGGGATCAAAATAATATGCCATCAAACTAAGGATTCTAGGCCAGAAAGAAAGGTTATCACGGAATTCGATACTGTGCTCACAAAATTTGTATTGACGATGTGAGGAAATATCTGGGCATGCTGGTGACGGGTAGAAGAGAAAAGTGGGACATCACATGTGACTCAGGTGCCAGTGTTTCCACCGGGCACTGAGAAGAGGATCCTGGGAGCGGCCAAGCAACCACGTGCACTGTAAACAAAGTGCAGCTGCAGCAGAAGTTAAAGTGCAAAGATGTGTAGCTCTTCCTTTCCTGTCTTTACCGTCCTGCAGGGAATACCACTTACCACCAGCAAAGAAAGATCGGGACCGCCCCATGTTTGTGAAGCTGCAAAGTAGCTGTTAAAAATCTTAAAATGCAGTGGTTGCCATAGTCATCCGACAAGCCTTTCCATCGACAGTGAGCTGGTCTCCATAGCTTCTTATGGCAAACGGCACGGTTAGAATTGCGTTAAACTAATGGCTATCTATTTGTAGAAGCCGTGTCGATATGTTCGAAGTGCTGGAAGGTGGTCGTGGCCCTCTTGGCTCAACCGAGATGGGTGACAGGACGCAGGGACGGCCGGAGACGGCGCTCTGGGTTTTTTCCGCCTTGTGCGTGTAAGTGATCACATGGAGAAGGGGTCAGCCTTCTGCTGCCAGTGGCAAACGAAGACAGTCCCCAGAAAAAAATTTCCAGATAACCAATGTATATAATTCTTTAATTCCTGGTATTTGTTTTAAAATTATATTCATTTTTATTAAAATCTCTCTAAAATACAGTCTGCACTTGTATGACCTCTGTTGATTATTCTACTCTCACAGCACAGCGAGTTTTTTTGGACGATAGTTATTTGGGGGAAAGTAAAACTCTTTCAGCTGGATTCTTTAGTCTTTAGTGTATTGTGGTAATGAAAATAACTGTGAATCATCAAGAAAATGTGCTTACATTATACGCAGCCTCACTAAGTCGTAAAATATGTGACGCATATTAGAAAGATAAACCTGTTTTGATTAGTCTTTTAGTGTTTTTCTGTCCTCTATGACTCTCTGCTGGGAGGTGCTCAGCAACCCTGTTCCCTGCTGACCGAGACCAGCAGGACCTGCCTGCCAGGCCTGATCGTCAGCGTCTGCGCTTCCATGGGGTCGAAAAGCACGTGACTGACGTTATATAGTCATCAACTGGCCTAGGCCTTTCCTCGTGGGCGAGTGACACAAACCACACGACGTTCACTGCGCCTGCATCTTGGCGGTCCCTTTGTTACTTTCAGGGTTTTAGGAATGTTCCAGGAGCCTGAGTTGGAAGGAAGCCTGCAACAGCAATGTCTCCAAGTCAGAAGAAGGCTGTTTATATCACTGAAGAGGCATGGTGAATGGGAATGTGTGCTTGGAAATGCATCTGAAAACACCAATTGTTAGAGGTGGAAATATAAAGATGAGCAGAATTACAAATGAGTGCAAATGTCAAGATAAAAACAAAACACTCTGGAGGGGCTAAACCCTTCAGTGGCCAGGCCAACTGTTCCATGCCCCTTACGTAAGAAAGAGCTAAGAATCCTTCGGAGACATTAAATAGGAGTCCCAACAGACAAAATAAACTGTACTGTGATTCTCAAAACACATAACCTGTACCGAAGCATAACGTGCTTTGGGAGTTTTAAGCTCGGGAGTTTCAAGCACAGCTCTTTAAGTTTCATGTTTTCCAAGACAAGACCAGAGGTAAACTTTGCGTGGAGTCTTGTGTTCCAAAGCTAAGACCACCTCTGGTCCTGCAGCTCACCCTGTTCTAAGCATCCGTTCCTACACCACACTCACCAGTGTCCACGTTAAGAAGACCCTGCCACTAACCCCAACCCCCAGCCCTTAACATGTCCATTTCTAAATTTCCCTTTTGAGTTGGACTAGGACCTCATCACGATGGTGAAATCTGGTTGCTCTGACCCAGGGTTCCTCCAGGGGGAGCCCGTAGGGCTTTTGACTCTTCATTTCTTTATCCGTTTGCTGAACTGCGTTGGGATAAATGCCGTAAAACAGCCACCCGACGGGGCCCCACAGAGTTCATAAATGACACCCACAAGCAGTTTCATCGGAGTGGTGGGAAAAGAGTCTGTTATGGGCGCAAGGGAGACTGGAAAATGAGGAATTTGGGGCAGCAACTAGAACTATTTTTAAAAATTGTGCCATGGAATGAAGCAGAAAACTAGAACAGAAGCTGGGGGCGGGGTGCGATGTATAGCAGGTTAGTAGGACAACAGGAACAACTGAAAAAAGAAAACAATAGTGCAGAGGAGACAGGGGAGAATTTCAGGATCAAAGCGTTCGAGTGGTTGAGAGAAACGGGGTCCCAGGCCTGAGGGGCCGGCCTTACGGAGGACTGTGAATTGTTAATAGAATGTACAGTTTCGAATATAAACAGGTGCATTGTTTCGGTGGCAAGATGAGACAATTTTCCTCGAATTTTTTTTCTGCCTTGTCAGGTAGAAAAATTTGTGAGAAAAAAGAAATAGAGGGAAAATAACCAGAAACAGTAGGTTGTAGCTGGAAGCTGAGATTCGAGTGTCTCCTCTAATACCCAGCTAATGCCTGACCACCTCACCTTTCTACGTTTTCATTTCTCTCTCCACAGAATGGGAATAACAGTCTGTCTCCCCAACGATTCTGTCACTAGGGTACACTCGCTACCCTCTTGCAATATTTTGTACATTTTCTTCTGCTGGGCTTACCACCTGGTATTCTCGTTGGGTATTAGCCTATCGTTTTCATAACTAACAGACTGTACATTCTTTGAGCATAAACTTGGATTATAACCTCTTAAAAATCCTAAGCACTGCAGATTGGCTCATAGCTGATGTCTAATAGAGACTGATCGATTCATATACACAAGCCGTATGAAACACCATCAGGCAGCCGCTGTTCAAATCACCTTCAGTGAATGTATTCAAGCCTCACAGCAAACCTGTTAAATAAGAATGATGAGTATCCACATTTTATTTATTTTTAAAGATTTTATTTATTTATTTTTATAGAGGGGAAGGGAGGGAAAAAGAGAGGGAGAGAAACATCAATGTGTGGCTGCCTCTCAAGCGCCCCCTACTGGGGACCTGGCCCACAACCCATGCATGTGCCCTGATCAGGAATGGAACCCGAGACCCTTCAGGCCGCAGTCTGGAGCTCAGTCCTCTGAACCACACCAACCAGGGCTGATACGTGTTTATATTTGTCTCTGTCTCTCATCTTTGCAAAACAGCCTAAGGATAAGGAATAAGAACATTAAATCCCATGGCTTGTCTTATTTTATAAAAATATGTTATGTTGTTATATTTCTGGCATTTTTATTCTCATAATGTTTCATATATAAAGTATTTCTTATGTTTATTATCTAAAAAGTGTTCCCTAGAAAATTCACTAACACACTGAAGTTTAAGGTTTGTGATAGTATCGTAGAAATGTAAGAGCAAGTTGTGGAACTGGACATAAAATGGATTTCACTGCAGAACACCAGTGTTTCTTTTCGACAATCCGAGGAACCTGCAAAACTGCCAGCCGGGCACCCCCGCTCTTCCTGGAGCGGTGTCGTAAACGTGCCTGGTCAGCGCGGCACTCGTTAGCTTTTCTGTACTATTTTAACGGATACTCTCTTCATTCATAATTTTGAAGAAAAAAAAAGAGAAAATGATAGTGTCTTCAACTGTAGAAATGAAAATGGGAAATGTTATCTTTTTATTCTTGACACTATTAAGGGTGTCCTCCCCCCACCCCACTCCTTGCCTCCCTCCACCGAACCCCCACCCCCCAGGAAACACGTTTTGAGAGCATTTGCAATCACGGAGGTTGGCAGGCTGTCCTCCTAGCCACTCAGGGACCTAGGCCGATGGCGGTTCCGACGGCCCCGTGGCTCCGGATGGCTGCGGCAGGGAGCGTGGACAGTCGTTCACGGGCTTGGGGAGTGCGCGCGGCTCCTGTGCTCGAATCCCGCGCGGGAAAGATGCAGCCAGCGAGGCCGGGCCGGCGTCTCCCGCTCCCGCTGGAGAAGAGGCAGGAAGCGGTGCCCGGCTCTCACGGCCCCAGCCCCAGTGCCCAGCCCTGGCCCCGAGCTAAGAGGCTGGCACCCCGACCCGTGGCGCCTCCAGCTCACCTTTCCTCACCGCTGCTGACTCGAGAACACGAAGGGACACAGGAGAGCCCGAGGCTTACCCCGCACCAGTTCTGGTCCCCACCGAAAAAACTCTGAGAGTGTCACTCATGTATTTGTTATAGTGGAAGTGTTTTAGGTTGTGATTTTAGAACTGGATTCAGAAATGAGTAAGAGTGAGCCTCTCTGTCTTGGGAGTTCGGCACCTGCCAGGGAGGACACAGGTGTAGTAAATATTTAGACTGAAGAGTCGGACAGCACATGGGATGGGAGCCTGCCCTGCTGGGTCTCACTCTTGCTCTCAGTGTTTCTATCCCAGCGAGCCTCCCGTCGCCCTTCTATTTTCTCATCTCTCCTAAGCAGCTGTAAGAGGGGACACTGTCAAACGTTTTTGTATCACATCCATAGTCAGGGAGACCAGGAACAAAAGCCCCAGGGCTTTCTCCATACGTAAATTAAAATACTCATTTTTTTTTTTAGCTTTCCAGTTTCGGAATAGGCAATGTTTTCCATAAAATCCTTCTAGATAAGAGGAGAATGACTGTTCTCGTGGAAACTATTTCTATTCACTTATGATTTGTCTGTGGAGAACCCAGTTAGATTTGAGGGTTACATCTAGTTTGTTAGATATGAATACCCCATGCAGTTCTTTCAAGTCCTAGGACAAAAATGTGTTTAACCAGCAAATTCCAACTTTATTTTCTGCACTGAGCAAATAAGCCAACCAAGAAATCTCTAATTTGTGCTGATTGTCTATACAGTCCGTACTTCATCGAACTCACCAGTTACCGAAGTCAGAGAACATGCTCGCATAAGAAGAGACACAGCAAACCCTCTGCAGACACTGCCCAGCCCGTCTGACTACTCAGTTAATGCCCTATTTGCAGTGAATGCAGTTATTCAGCGTTCGTGGTATGCGTGTTTCCAAATGAGCTTTCTTGGCTGGGTTAGAAATCATTTCATCCTCTTTCCTTCGGCCTGCTCTCTCCCCATGCCATCCACAGGTAGTGTATGGTATAATGTTCTAAACATGCTAATGCGTTATTTCAAAGGGCAAATTGGGCTTCTCCCAAAATAAACATGAAAAGCAAAGGGCCCGAGGCCGTGCAGAGGCCTCACATTCTGATCGGGCAGCTCAGCCAGCCCCAGACTCTCCGGTGTTTGTTACATCGAGGCCCCCCCTTGCTGCTTCCTTGGCTTCCCAGCCGCGCTCAGTGTCTAATCTGCCTCTGCACTGTCCTGCACCTGCCGAGCCCTCGTCTTTCTGGCCGGAGCAGCGTGCGTCTTTCTGGAGACACACGCAGAGACAGATTACTGAAAAGAGCTTGTGAGCAAGGGAGTCCGCCAGGAAGGTGAGAAGGGAGTTCCCTGAGGAGTGCGCGTGGACGGCCCGTATAGGGGCCGCGGCGTGGGCGTAGGGCTCGGGAATGAAGACGCGATCCATTGTCTCGCAGTTGTCATCAGGTGGCGACTGATCCTGGGGTGGTCACGAGATGTTTTCCACAGTCAGTGCACCACGCGAAGGGCCTGTAAAATAAAGCTTGCGCAGGAATTCCAGTAACCACTGAAGTGAAAAACTGAGGCAGACAGAAGCTAGGGAGCTGTTCTGACAAGTGCGATGAGGAGATAGTAACGGACTTCACGGGGCTTATCGGACAGCGTAGGCTGACGAGGTGCGAGGTTCTCTCCACGCATGATCAAAGGGAAGCTGTTTACGGCAGGAAGGCCCGGTGGTAGTGGCGGAAGCCAACAGCAACAGGGGCCCCGCCCGGGTGGCTCAGCTGGTCGGAGCCTCCTCCCACACACCGAAAGGCTGGGGGCTTGATTCCCAGGCAGGGCACGCACCTAAGCTGTGGAGTTTGAGTCCTTGTTGGGGTGTGAACAGGAGGTAACTCGTTGTTGTTTCTCTCTCACATACATGTCTGTCTCTCTCTCATTCCTCCTTCTCTAGAATCAATAAACATGTTTTTAAAAATTAAATAAAAAACAATAAGAACGGACTAAAACCAGATCAATCCAAGATGGAGGAAAAAATTGACCAGAGAATGACCCCAAAGCTCATGATACTATTATGAAAACGAAAAGTGACACCGCAAGTGGAAATGGGCCTGAGGGGAACGAGGGCCATGATACTTCTGGAAGTGGCACATCAGGAACATGACCTGCCTCACCTGTGAGATCACCTGCATCCACTCGGGCGCTTCCGTCACACGCTGTGTCCTCACCCCTTTGTTTCTGCCTGACTGAAACTCGCTTCTGCTCTCACTTGGACTTGTTCTTGAATTCTTTCCCATGTGAGTCTCACGTGGAGTTTTTTGGCAAAAGATCAAACCACCCAGGGGACTGAGCCCCCTACAGCCCAGACTTGGCGCCCTGTGACTTCTGGCTTTTCCCAGAACTCAAATCGCCCTTGAAAGGGAAGAGATTTAGGACTGCCAATGAGATTCAGGAAAATACGACAGGGCAGCTGATGGTGACCGGGAGAACTGTGTGAGGCTCCAAACTGCCTACTTGGAAGGGGACTGAGGTGTCATTGTCCTATGGACAATGTTTCTTGTATTGTATCTTGTGTCTTCTTCAATAAATGTCTCTGTTTTTCATAGTGCATGGCTGGATACTTTCTGGACTGACCCCGTACACCTTAATCTTCTCTAACCTGTCATCAACGAGCTTTATCATACTGATGCTGCTTACATTATCCCTGCAAAAGCAACTCACTATTTGCAGTGTATTAATGGGTTGCAGAGAGTGGAACAAGACCTTCTCTCCCTGCTGAGATTCCAGAAGAGGAAAGTTAGCTTGCTTGCCTACTTAACACTTTCTTAGGAACAGAGATGTGTGCTGAGTAATTATGCCGCAGAACTGTCTGTGTTGTGTGGACAAAAAGTGAGTCACAGACTAAATCTGACACACTCAGGGGAGGCCCGAAGGGCGGGCCTTACAAACTTGGAGGCTGGGAGTGTGTGGAGCAAGAGCAGAGCAAACATGTTGGGGGCCTTAAACAATCCACTGTGGAGTCACTGTCGGCCATAAGGGGATGTCAAGTGCTGTGGCAAGACTGAGGTAATGGGGTGTTATGGGGACACCCTAAACCACAAGCCTGGACACAGATAAGGATGCCATCGGGACACCTGTACGAGGGGGACCTCGCCCCTGGTGGGCTGTAAGACCTCAGAGTTCTGACCCCGGCCCTTGAGCTTGGTGCACCATGAGTCCCTCTCGGAGCCCTGCTGAACTTCCACTCCCTCGAACACTTGCCGCCACTGCAACCACCTGCCCTGAGACCGACGTCCGCCCGCCGACCCACCAAGGCTGTCAGTGACAGGGACTTCATGCCAAAGGCTTGCCCTTCTTGCCTTGTGCAAGGTCCCTGCTCTGTGTGTAACTGGCCGGGGACTCAACTGGCTTATTGGGGAGTCTTCCCTAATAAAGCTGGCATTGTGGGAAGACACAAATGTGTGTGAGTGACACGTTTCGGGGACGCTCCCTTTCTCACCACAGACGTAACCACATAGGATGGTCTGAAATTAAAACTTCTTAACTAAAGGTGTGTCACAGTGGGTAGTTACGTCCTAGGACAGTATGTTTCTAGACAAAGATCAGTCTTTAACTTAAGTGAGCTTGTCTGGGAAGTTTTTCCATTTCTGTCACTTTTTAGTCTCATGTTATGATTTCACCCCCTTTTTAGGTGGATATTCTTCCCAGGTACTGCTAATGAATACACTATTATTGATGAGCATTTCAGAGAGAAAATGGGAATGTTTACATCGGGGAGCATTTGCCAAATAGCAATTTATCCGAAATATTTTGATTCCAAAATAATTGTGTTTTTTGCATATTTACAGCTTGAGAACTACTTCCTTTGAGAATAATGTGAGAAAAAATGGGAACTGTGCATTTCTACCTCATTTGCTTGTTCCCAAAAGATTACGCGAGTTTGCTTAAGGAGTGACTGCATTGCAAGTCACTTTGTTTGTTTTGTTTTCCTCCAAACTGAAAACCACTTTTATTGATTGTTTTGGACAATCAATAAAATCCTCATCAGTCTAAATGCCAAGTCTTATGCCTAAAATATGGGACACGATCTACATGTATGTGCTTTCTGAGCAAACAAATAAATTGGTTCTGGCCTTCCTTACAGTCTTTCACAATAAATTTTAATTTTCTCTTTCTTTTAATTATTTAACATTGATTAGTTAGTAAATGTTTAGAACACTGTCATGATTTGTGCTGTGTATAAAATTATTTTTCTTTATTTCATACAAGTATTTTTGAGCTCTGTGTTTATCAGTGCCCCCCCAAGACTGCTGCATTAGACTGACTGAACACAAATTGCTTCTCTTGAGTTGTATGTTGAAAAATTTTTATGTTTTTTTTCATTCTTGTTGAGTGATAGCACCAAGAGCTCAGCCATTAGCTTGTTTTTTATAGTAGCACATTTTTAAAACAATTTTTAAAAATGAGGTTTAGCCTCTCCAACTGATAACTTTCTCCCTTTCTCTAATAAGATGACATGTCACTCAGCTTGACGAACACAAACCTAAAAAAATTTTTCTCAGTTTATTTCTCCTAACTTACAAGGAGAAACATTATCATCAAGGCAAGTTCACAATTAATTAAATGTTCTCCTTTTAGTGAGATGACCTTTCCAACTGATGAGCAAAATTTTTTTCTTCTTCTTTTTTTTTTTTTTGTCTCAAAAAAGCCTGGTACTCTCATTCTCCAAGTTAATTATAGTCTGTACTAGGGAAACGTCACTCAAAGTTTCCTTGGGGATCATCAGGCTGTGGTACAATTCCATTACTTATTGCTCCTAAATCCCTTCCCCCCGGAATCTTTCGCCACAAGTCCTTCCAGATGTTAAATTATGACCTGGAATCGGAGAGCCCATGAATAGGCAATGCCCTCTTGAAACCCAGTGCCTCTGGAAAAATCAATGCCGTATTGATCAAGACATGCCGTAGAAACGTCTCAGAGAAGAAGAGGAGGAAGAGCAGGTTATTTCACTCAAGTTTTCCTCTCTTGTTCATCCTAACGGCTTGTTTCTGACACCTGCTTCTGAGGCGAACCCCTGCTGCAAAAGCAACTGCAAGCTCCAGAAATTTCCTGTAAACTCACCTCACCATCTTCCTCTTGTTTAATTAGCACTGCTGTAAACTTTTTTTTTTTCACTTTTTAAAGCTGAACTCTAGCTGGGTCCGGTGTGGCTCAGTGGGTTGGAACATCGTCTCATAAACCAAAAGCTTGTGGGGTTGATCCCTGATTTGGGCAAGTGCAAGATGCAAACAGCCCTACTTCTCCCTCCCATCAATGTTTCTCTCCCTTCCTCTCTAAAAGCAATGAAAAAAAAAGTCCTTGGGTGAGGATTAAAAATAAATTAAAGCTGAACTCTAAGAACGAACAGGTTCTACTTCACTTCCTCAGTGAGGCCTTTCAAACCACCCCATCTACACAGTCCCTGGGCCCATGTGACCTTCATAGCACTTATAAATGTAAAGAATAATTTTACACCTGTGTTTACTAGCATATTTCTGTCATTCCCATGGGAAAGGAAGTTCAGTGAAAAGGGAGATTTTATCTGTTTTGTTCCACGTGTGACTCTGGTGCTGGAGAAGCACTTGCTACACCTTTAAAAACTCAGCAAGTGTTAGTAAAATGAATTCATAGCCGCCTCCCTGAGCAGGGTCACAGGCTGGGGAGTTTCCACAAGGTTTTAAAAAAATGCCATTAATCTTCTCCCTTGCTAAAATATAAATAACACAATTGTTCTCTATTATTTATTCTGCAAAGAAGAACCAGATTTCCATGTCTGTTGCCCATACACGTCTTTCGCTTTGGTTTACTTTCTTTATCATTGTTTCTTCCCAGGAACAAGCAAATTTCATTTTATGATGCTGTTTATGTTTAATCTGACTCCAGTATGTCCAGGCCTCACCATCTAATTTAGTTTTTTCCCCCCCAAAAGAATAGACTATTTGCTTGATCAAATACCGATGATGTTAAGCTGTGACTTCCCTTTTGTTTGAACTCACTCCTGGTCACCGGGGCCTATGGCAGTAGCTTAAATGTTACAGCTGAAGCTAAAAATGGCAATTTAATTGACTTTTGGGCCTTTTGGCTGGGAGGCCGATCCCTGGGGGTGCAACTGTGTCTCCTGCCCTGAGGTAGGAGCCTAACGAAGGTGGTGTGGAACAGAGCCCTGCTTCCATTTTTAGTCTCTTCAATATTTCACAAATTTTCCCCATAGGTTTTGCCAATTTCTTTTTAATTGTATCCCTACACATTTCACCATTTTTGTTAATACAAATGCTCCTCAACTTAAGATGGGGTTATGTCCTGATAAAACAATCATAAGTCGAAAATGTCATTCAGGTGAAAATGCAATTAACACACTTAATCTACCAAACACCATAGCATAGCCTGGTCCTCCCTAAGTGTTCTCGGACACTCACGTTTGCCTGCAGTTGGGCCAATCCATTGAACACAAAGCCTGTTTTATAATAAGGTGTCGACTTTCTCATGTAATTTGTTGCTCATACTTCTTCTGCATCACCATCAAGTTGAAAAATCATAAACCGAACCACCAAAGGTCGAGAGTGCCTGCATTTGAAATGGTCTTGTCTTTCATTATGTGTTTGATATCGACGTTATTTTATACATGAATACAATAAATCACTGTATGTCAATCGCGTACCTCACTAATTCACTGAATTCTCTTTTTAAATAGTTCCAAATAGCTTAATTTTTGACCGTTTCTTACACAACTATTGTCTCCTATGCAAGCTAAAGAATGTTACCTTCTTATTTCTATTTCCTGTACTTCGCATCGTTTCCGCCCCTAGAGCAGAGCCCACTGCGCAGGCTTGTAGGGAGAACACTCTCCCCCGGTGGTGGGTGCTGGAGAGCAGGGCGCTTCGGTTTTTCCCTTTGCCGCCTGCTCCCCTGTGGCCTCCAGGCGTCCGCTCTAGCGCCCGTGCCAGCAGGAGTCCTTCCACCCTTCGCCTCTATTCATAGGAAACCCTCAGTGTCTCCTCGGGGTTACGTATGCAGTGCCCGCTACGCACCAGCCACTACGATAACTCTGGTTACACGTTGCCGTGAACAAAAACTGCCTTCGCGGAACGCACACCCTGGCAAGGGACGCAGACAGGTGTGCGGATGCCTGTTTATTAACGTCTTCATCAATTACGTACTAACGTTGGGACCCATGTTCCTAACCAGGTACTGGACAAATCAGCGTGTTTCCAGAAACTTAAGAGGTTTCTATCCTTTTCCTCCTCACATCTCCTGCCACCTCGACTTGCTCTCCAGCAACGTCTTTTCACATCTTTGTACCATGGGGTGGGGGGTGGTGGTGGTGATGAGGGCGCATAGATGGCCTTTTGTTTTGGAGAAGGGCCACAACCTTCAGGTTTAGTCACATCTGAAACGTCTCTCAGCCTGTGCTGAAGGGGACCCTCTGTTCGCACACCGAGGTGCAGCCGAAGGGGGTCTCCTAGTTGACTCTTTAGCGCCCACAGGGCGCCAGGCGCCGTGGGTGCGTGGCCTGTGCGGCGTCCATTGCTGTCCTGAGGGACCCCTTTCTGCGATACCTAAATGCTAGGCTGTCTACACAAC
>PVJD01017047.1:0-18832 GCA_004026545.1 Mormoops blainvillei
CCCAGCCAGATACTGGGGGAGGTCCCTTCTTCTCACTCTCAGGTGACCCCCCAACCATTGCCCAAGTCCTCAGCAGTCCTCACTATGGTGGTTCATGAAGGCACCCCCACTTGTTTGGGGTCCTAGCTTCTGCTGGTGGAACAGGGAGTGTGCAGAGAAGTTGACAGCTGGCCCTCAGGCAGTACGGTACTTAACCTTGGAGCTGGAACAGAGAAACGTCTGTTTGTGTTTCCACGAATGATCAGGGACAGCTGGCCCACAGATAGCAGGCTAGGCGAGCTGGGAGTTGCCTTGGCTGCTGGCTTTAAGCAAACAGCCAGGGCCAGGGTCCCTGCCCCAGCCCCGCTGAAGCGGGTGGAAGAAGGATGGAGTCCCTGGCAGAGCTGCACAGAGCCACCTGAGGGTTAGCACCTTGGAGGGGCCGTGCAGGGGCCGCTGGGGGAGCCAGCAGTGTGGGAGCTGCTCCTTGGGACCTGGAGGACTGCCTTTTCAGCACACCTGAGGACTGGGACTTTACCAAGCAGGTGAGAAGGAGTGGGTCTGTTTTCCTTCCAGAGGCTTCTCTGTATCATAGAGAGTTTTCTCCTGGGCTCCTCCAACAAGAAGCTCATGTGTGATCTAAAATCAGATTTCCTTTGCAAAAATCCTGTTCGACTGGGACTTTCCAGGCATTCATAAAGCGCATACATGGAGCAGGCTTGTATTTCTGCACTAAAAACAAACAGCGTTAACCCCCTCACTGCAGGCCCTGGGCCAGGAGCCTGCAGGCCCCGGGAGGACTTAGACATTTTCTGGGCATAGAATGCCAGGGCCCTGGACACCTGCTAACTGCGAAGGCTTGATTTCATTCTGATAACCTTTCTGTCAGGTTCTGATATCATCTCCTGATCCTTTTTTGTGCTAGCGACACCCCCGCCCCCACTTTTTAAAAAAAATCTGATGAATCCTATGGAACATTTCTCAAAATAATGATTTTAAATGCACAAACAGGTTCTAGAGGAAACCAATTATATTGACTTATAGTTGATCAGAATATATTTTTAAAAACAAACTCTTGACGTAGTGATCTGTGTACTTTTCTTTTTTTCTTTTTTTAATTGATTTTAGAGAGAGCGAGAGAAAGGAAGGGAGAAAGAGAAATATCAACTTGTTGTTCCCCTTAGGTATGAATTCATTGGTTGATTCTTGCGTGTGCCCTGACCAGAGATCAAACCCGCAATCTTGGCGTATGGGGACAGTGCTCTAGCCAGCTGAGCCACCCAGCCATGGCGCTGTGCTTCTTCATTGAAGCTTTACGTAAACAGCCCTGCTGTAGGCCTTATAACTATTATAACTTAAAAGTAGTATCAAGCATAAATAGTATTTCCACATGTCTGCAATTCTGTATTGTAATATAAGAATGGCTGAGATTCCCTGGATGACCCAGACACAGGCTCTAATAGTACTGTGGTGTGTAGCTGATATTCAGAGATAAAGGACATAGAAAATTTCCATTGTAGGTTAATGAAAATAAAGATATAATTTGTTCCCATTAAAGTTCACTGCCCACCTATTAAGAACTCCCAAGAGAAACAATGACCGAAGGAGGTCATTTTCCAAATCCTCTCCTTGCATCAATCATGGTAGCTCCTTGTCTCAGGTCTAGACCTCCACCCTGGTCCCGAGCACCTCGGGCGCTCCTGGGGGCACTTTAGAACAGCTTAAACGTCCATGCACATGTCCTCAGGGGTCCACTGTGCCTGCTGTCCCCCACCCCCAAGGTAGGGCTCTGGATTCTGTTTTCCCCATGTAGAGTGGGGTGAATTGTGACCCCCAGAAGGATATGTTACAGTCCGAACCCCCGCAACCTCCGAATGTGGCCTCATTTAGAGATAGTAGCAGTGCAGATGTAATTAGACCTGTGGGCCGAGGTCACATTGGCATCGCCTGTTGTCTTAATCCAACATGATCAGTGTCCTTATAAGAAGAAGAGAGACACAGAGGGAAGGAGGCCATGCGAAGACGAGAGACACAGGGAGGTGGCCACATGGGGACGCAGAGGGAAGATGAGACAGAGATTGGAATGACACAGCTGGAAGCTGAGGAGTGCCAAAGATTGCTGGCAAACACCAGAAACTGAGAGGAGCATGGACAGACACTTCCCCAGATCCTTCAGGGTTCTCGGTTTTGGACTTCAAGGCTCTAGAACTGTCTTAAGCCACCCAGCTTGTTGTAATTTGTTTCAGAGGCCCTAGGAGATAATACCATGGGAACACGCTGGGCGCCGCAGCCTGCCTGGGAGGCTTCCCTCCTCCCTCGGTGTGGTGTGTTCCCAGGTTGACTTACCCCCAGGAGCCCGGTTACCTGTAGCCTCGACCCTGCGGTCACTTTGCTTTGGGACTTCTTTTGCCCTGTTTCCGGCCTTTCAGAGATGACAAAAGTGAGCTCTGCCTCTGGAACATGTAGGCAGAGTATGGGGCTGTTGGAATCCGGGGAGGAGCTGGCACTTGACGTGAGAGGGGGAAGAGTGGGAGTCTTTGCATAGCATTTAGCCTGGAAATGAGAAACCGGTTTCAGTTGGACAAAAAGACAGGCAGGGATTGGGGTCCACCGGAATGCGTGTTTTAGATGAGGATTTACTTTCCTGGGGAGAAGAAGACCCCGCAGTGATAGGCGAGGCCTTCTAGCTGTGCACCATGGGAGGTCTTCTAGGGGTACAAAAATCAATGCTTGCTCATCCTGCAGTGAACTGAGATGCCAGACACGTGCCTAGTGCCTAGTTGGCACTCACTGCATGTTTGTTGAATACATGAGGGTAATGAAGCCAAAAGTGGCTGCTTCTTGTCCTTCTGGGGACAACAGCAGATGCTTAGCTCTGTGACTCAGCAGGGATGTGCCACAAAGCGGGCCATGGGGCATCCAGGATCTGCTCCTCCTCCAAGGGCATGGACGAGAAAGGCTGCAGGAGTGTGAAAAGGGGCTGCAGGGTTTTAGATACTCCCAGACAAGGATCCTGAGCAGAGGGCCCAGGACAGGCCGGGTCCCACATTTGTTTCTTGCTAAATCCACCTTAGAAAAGGATCACTGGAATAAATTCACTCATAGTCCCTGACCCTGCTCCTCTAACACACGCACTCCGCACTTTCCACACAGTGTGCTGTCAGTGTGCCTGCCACTTGGTTCCACTTCTTGCACCTGACCTTACTGTTACCCTGTCCAGGTCATTTGTCATTTTGACATTGACTGTGCCCTCTTGTGCCATTGTTGACCATTCCTCAAGTTGTAGTCCTTTCTAGATTTTTCATGGTTGTAGTTAGTGTAACCACTAGACAGAGGCAGGTGCCACGGATGAGACCTGTTCAGTGCACAGCTCTGCCTGGGACTGGGAGGAAGTCAGGCTAAGGAGAAGGGGGTCACACTGCAGGGCCTTAAACTCCAGGCTGGGCAGGCTGGGCATTATTCCATGGGTTGCAGTGGACCCTTGAACGTTAGTAAATGTATGCTGGACACCTGCCGTGTTTGGGGCACTGTGCAAGCCTGGGGACACCCAGATGCATCCTGAGAGCTGCAGTCTTCATAGGAGTAACAGAGGCAAAGTCCCCCTGTGACACAAAGCAGAATGAAATGCTGCGGGGAGACCAGGGGGTTGATTTCAAATGGGAGTTGAGGCGGGAGGAGCTAGAGAATCCCAGAGGAGGGGTGCTGGGCCCCTGCAGATAGACAGTGGGCAGGAGACGGGCAGGAGACATGCCAGGGACAAGGCTAGCAGCCAGACCAGAGCACATGGGGGTTCTGGTGCCCGGAACACAAGTTCGTGGAAGGATGTGGCGGCAGGGGAGACTGGAAGGGCGGTGTGGGCCTAATCATGGATGACCTAGAGTGAGCCCGGGTTTTTTGCATTGGCAGTGGGGAGCCACTGGAGGTCTTTAAAGAAGGGCTTTAGGCACGGCCTGACCCAGGCTTTAAGGATGACCTCTCTGGCTGCCAAGTGAAGGGAATGAGGTGAGCCCCTGAAGGTCCAAAGGCCGACTGGGGAGCTTTTGCCACAGCCCGGGCAGGAGTGGAGGAGAATCAGACTGGAAGGGTTGGGGGGAGTCACCTGAAGAAGCAGATCTGGCAGGGCGGCTGTGGCTGCTGACAGGGTGAGTTCCAGGGACTTTGTCAGGCGGTAGCTTCCTGGGGCTCCTCTCATCTCCGGAATCCCCTAGAGCCCTGCCTTGTGCGTGATCAGCTCCAGACATGCTGAGAGGTTCTGTCAGGTTTCAGACAGGCCTGGAGGCTTCCTGTCTGAATCTTTCATCCTCCCAGCACGCAGTGTTGATGTCTCTGCTCACCTTATCTTGCTGCTATTATCATGTTCCCCTGTATCATAGTAACAGCGCAGATGTCAGGGCTGTTGCTAAGGTTCCCTGGCACATTAATACCTAGGTGTAGAACTGACGGCTCTTACATTGCAGGTGTCTTTGAGGCCTGGGGAAGCACCGAAGCACTGGCTTGGTGGCAAGTATTCTTTTATGTTTGTCCCTGCTTTTTCTCCCTCTTTTAGACCTCATCTCCTCCCCGGCTTCCCGCTCCCCCCTGCCTCTGCATAGCTGGGATGGCAAGCGTGGGAGTAACCTATGTGTAGCCACTCTCCCCAGCGTGGGCGTGACTGAAGGGTGACTACAGGGTCACCGCAACCCTCCCTAAGAGGCTGACTGCAGGCCCTGAACCCTCTCCAGCGCAGCTCTCCAGGCCTCACCCAGCTCAGGCTGGCACTGGGAGGAAACCTCTTCTCCAGCCTGCACAGGCCACCTGGGAAGGCTCAGGCCCTTTCCCAGGCCTCCCTGCTCAGGGTTCTGGCTCTGGCACATGGGTAGGAAGCAGAGTGGGTTTTGCTCACCTCTTGGGTCTCTCGCTTGCCTCCCCATCTGATCTTTTGGCCTTTCCACTGCTCACAAGTTTGAAGTTCAAACTCCAAACAGCCCTGGCAGGGGGCTTGACCAGATATGGAGGTCGGGGTGCCATCTGTATGAGTTACCTGTTGCCAGGATAACGCTGTGTAACAACCATCCCCACACTTGGTGGTTTAGAACATGTATGTCTTGCTCCTAGTCTGTGGGCTGGCAGCTGCCCTTGGCTGGGCCACACCTTTCATTCCTCAGGGCTCGGTGGCTCAGGGAAAACCTCCCATACTCGGGTGGAAGGATGGTTTTGTTTTCTCGGTGTCCCGCTCTTGCTCGCGACTCATCTTTGCCTTTGCACGTGGTGTCCCCTCCTAGACCCTATGGTTTCCTTCAGCCCTTCCGCTCCACCCACCTCTTTCCGGCCATTCTCCCTGATCATTTCTTCTCTTTCCATGAGGTCATCCATCCGCACCACACCCTGGCGGGAGAGGATCCATTGGCTCAGTTGTATCAGTGAGAGTTTCCCCGAAATAAAATCAAGGAGGCAGAAAATGCCAGGGTCTAAAGGTGCGAGAGATAACCACACCAGGGAAAGGTGTGGGTGAAAGGGAGCTGTCCATGCTGGGACATTGCCTTTGTCCCAGTCCCGACCCTGGTGTGGGGGGCAGAGATCCTTTGGTATGTGTTGTATAACCTTTCTCTAAGGGCAGGTGGTTTTGCCCTCCTGGCATCTTTTTCAGAGTCTGCTACATCTTGGAGACTGCGGCAGGCTAGCAGTGATAAAGGGTTAGTAAGCTTTGGAGTGGTGTGTTCCTGGACTGGTAGCACCATGGAATTCGCCGGAATTTACTCTCATTTCCTCCTCACTGCGAGCCTGTGGTGGGGGCGGAGACCCCGCCCTTTCTAGAGAAGAACATGGGGCTGCAGAGGCATTAGCTGACTGGTCACTGGGGGCTCTCAGGCCGGTGCTCTCTTTACCAGATTCTGAGCCCACAAGTCTGTTAAGTGGGGAGAAACCTTCTTTTAAGTAGGCGCAAATGTTTGTGGAGAGGAGGCCTTCTTTTTTTTTTAAATTTAATCTGCACCTGAAGCTATGTTTTTTGATTTTAGAGAGAGAGGAATGGGGGAGGAGAGAGAGAGAAAACCATTGCTCAGTTGCCTCCTGTTCACGCCCTGACTGGGAATTGAACCCACAACCTTTTGGTGTACAGGATGATGCTTCAGCCAAATAAACCACCCAGCCAGGGCAGGAGGCTTTTATTTTTTAAGTGATTAGAGTGCTGTATACATTATTAAAACCAACTTATTTGAGATTTACAGATAAGTTCTTCCACCTTTGAGCTCTGGCTTAGAAAATAAAAAACCCACATTATTCTGAGGGGTCACAGTTGCCCCCAGCAGATCTTTTTTAACGAACAGTGGTAGACGTGCTTTGGAGAGGCCTGCAGCTGAGAGCTTTGAGGGACTGTAAACATTACTATAGTAAAAGTCTTAAAACTACATGAAGAAAAAAAATACACTTCCTTTGCCCTTTTGGGAATCTACCCTATGGAAATAATCAGGGATAGACACACAGACTTACCTCCCAGGATACCCATTTTAGTGTTGAACACAACAGAACAAAATTGGAAGTAATCTTTGTGCCTCCAAATAGGAAAATGATAAAATATATCCAGAATACTGAGTTACAATTGAGAATGATATTTTTGAGGACTTTTAATAATGTGAAACAATGTGATAAGAAAGCAAACAGCGTATGTAATAAGAACCCAATTTTATTTAAAATATGTCCACAAAGACCTAGAAAAAAATTGGTAGATCTCACACTGAGATGTGAAGAGCCTTCATCCAGGGTTGGGTAACCGGGGGGTGGGTGATGCGTGAGTTTGGGCTGTCTTTTCTTTCTCAGGTCCCGCGGCACCCGGAGACAGCCAGGGGAGGCTGTGTTGTGACTGTCGCCCGTGGAGAGGCGGCTATGACCACTGCGTTTGCCTGCAGTGACTAATGCCCAGGGCGAGGAGCTTTTGACTTTAGGGAGATGGGAATTCGTTCTTCATGTAAAAATATGTTTGTTTTCACAGATCTTCCTCAGAAAGTTACCTGGGCTCATGAACCTCCACCCCCCCGCCCAGGGATTTTCTCAGGAAATCACCACCAGTCAACTCCTGTTCTTGTCCCCCTACATGGTCCCCTGAGCCCCCATTGTTGCAGGGTTTAGAAGCACTTGAGAGGATGTAGCCTTCGTGGGCTTGTCTTGCCCAGTGGGTGCAGATGGCACCTGAGGGCCTTGTGGGCACACAGGTTTCTGGGGAGGTGACTCTGCTGTCAGGCGGAGCCCCTGGCGCGGGCTGCCCCTGGGGATCCTGAGGAACAAATTGCCTGGGAGTGAACAAGTCCTGGAGGCGGTGAGAGCCCGTCTCTGCTCAGCGCATGTCTGGCTTGTTGCCCGAATTCTTCCTTTTCTGGGAAAGGCCATCTCTGATGAAATCAGTTCAGTTGAACAGATACTCATGAATACCTCGTAGCTGGCCTGTGCCTGGGTAGAGAGGGAGGAGGACACAGGGACCCCAGCGGGCCCACTGTCTAACCAGAGAGGAGAGGCGGAAACACTTCAAAGAAGGGAAATGTCTGGGGCTGGTTCTCAGGTGGAACTTCCACGTCTCCCAGGACTGGCTGCCCTTCCCCAACAAAATACACACACACACCACATGTCACACATGACCACCCCTACATACATGTGCACATACCACACACACTGTGCATACCACACACGACCACCTTACACACCACACACACCACATGTGATACCCCTACATAGCACACACATGCACCACACAACACACATGGCCACCCATACCGCACACACATCACATGCTATGCAAGCCACACACCCCACACATGACACACACACAAACCACACACACCGCCCATATACACATACCACATGCACCAAACATACATCACACACAATGTACACATCACACCACCCCCCATACACTGCACATACCACACATGAGTACCCCCACACCACACTATCATACACACAGCACATATACCACACACCCCATACACCACACACAACACACACCATGTACACATAACACACATATGCACCACACACACACACACACATGCACTCTCTCTCTCTCTCTTCCTCATCCTCTTTCTCTCACAGCTCAAAAGGCCTCAGAGACAGCCTGGCCCATGTGCCCCTCCCCCCCTCACCCACAGAGGAAGACCAAGCTCTCTGCAGCCCCCTTGCCACAAAGCCCACTGCCTCTGCCCCCCACCCCCAGCTCCACCCTTCGCCTGGTGAATGTGTGGGTTCTCCTCCCCTGCTTTTTACTTGGCTTCTTTGAGCCTCTGTTTTGTTCCCTCATTTGACCCCTGTCCAAGACAGATTGGCTCTTAGGAACACAAGGGCACATCCACACTCGCCTCGCAGGACACTGCACCTTGGGAGTTTACAGACCTCGCTCTCAGAGGGCCTGAGCCCGACGTGGCAGTGCCTTGGGAAGGGGCCCTCCCCACCCTCCCCCTCGAGCCCCCCACTGGACTGACAGCAGGGCCCGGCAGGGTGTGTTGGGTGGTGGGGAGCAATCTGGCAGAGGAGCCCCATGGTCAAGGGTGCATGAGAGGCTGGGGACAGGGCTCGGCTGGTGGGTCAGGGTGCTGGCAGCTGGCTCCACGTGAAAAGGTTTGGAGAACCTAAGCTGGCCGTGTTGGCAAGTTCCTCAAATATGGCTCCTCAAGCTGCCCTTCCTCTCCCACATCCGTCCCGGGTTGCTCTGTGTGGGCAAAGGTCAGCTGTGCCTTCTGAGGCACCAGCCGCAGCCCAGCCGCCCCTGGGTAGGGGCCTGAGTTCTCACTCGGAGCCACTCCTACACATGTGCTCAGCCACAAACAGCCTCGTGGAAGACCCTGCCAGCTAGTGCCCATGGCCCCAGGTCCCAGGAGGTGACATCCTATCATCTACTGAGACCTGTAACATTTGACGCCATGGGCTCATCTTCCCTACAGCTGTGAGAGGGGTGGGGGACCTGGCATGCACTCCTCCTCCCCCACCCGACAGTTAGGCTGGGATGGGGGCTCAGGTCCCACCTCCCAGGTCGGAGCAGCCACCAGCCACCCACCCCAGGATCCTTCGCAAGTCCCCTGCCTGCCACCCGTGCCTCCCTTCTGCAGCTTGGCAGGGTGGAACCAGGCATCAGGATTGCAAAAGAGGGTCCCTCCAGCCTGTCCACTTCAGCTCCCTTGGGTGCCAGTGAGGAAACTGAGGCCGAGGAAAGATAACTGACTTGTTCCTGCTCTTCCAGTAAGTTTGCGTAAAAGCCAGACTTTCGTGAGTTTTTCTGCCCTCATTGAGTCTCCTGTCTGCCTCCTCACGGCGCCAAGACCCTCCCCTCCGCACTTACGGCGCCAAGCGACCTGAGGAGAGAAAGTAATATTGGCTAAGGGTTAGTAGACTGGCATAGTTAGTTCTGTGACTCTTTCTCAGTTTCTTAACCTCTCTCTTTTCTCTTCTGTTGAACAGAAAAAAATAATGATTAGATTTAGTAAGAACAGAACACAATACCCTGTGGGTGGTCACAGAGTTGTTTTGGCAAAGTTAAAAAAACAAACAAACAAAAACAAAGAAAAGAAATTACTCTCGCCCTGGCCAGTGTGGCACAGTTGGTTGGAGCATCATCCTGTAAACCGAAGGGTCTCAGGTTCAGTTCCTGGTCAGGGCATAGCAGGTTTGATCCCTAGTTGGGACATGTACGAAAATGCAACCAGTCGATGTTTCCCTCACACATAGATGTTTCTTTCTCTCTCTCAGCAATAAAAAAATGTCATCTGTTGAGGATTAAAAGAAAGAAAAAAGAAATTGCCCTCAAATGGGTCAGAGGACACATAAATGTTAGTTTGAGGGTTTCCTTGTCATTGATCCCCCAAATCTGGCTCCACTAGGAAGTGACTCAAAGGGTTAAAATGATGTTTCATCCCCTAGGGATTCATTTGGGGTGATTTGTTTGGGACTGTCAGGAATTGCTGTGTCCCTACCTATGTTTGCTGCTGCCTTCTCCTGGGTGATCCCACCTGTCCCACTATAAAGGAGGTGAAGGTCTGAGCATGAGAGCACAGGACCCTTCTCTCTCCCCAACCCACCCTCAGCCTAGCTACACACCCTTTTGGTTCAGAAGCTTTGCAGAACATGGACTTACCACCCTGAGTTTCCTAGGCTTGCTCCTCCCTTCCACGACCACCCCTGCTTCGTTGCTCCCTGCTTCTGGTGCCTGGCAGGGAAGAGGGGCCACCCCCTAGCCATGGTACCCTGCTGCCCCAGGACGGGCAGGAAGGCTCCAGGCTTCCAGTCCTGGGAGCAGTGGCCCCTACAGGCAGAAGCAGGAGCAGCAGCATCTGTGAAGCAATGACAGGTGGATGCAGGGGCACCCAGTCTACCCAGGACGTACTCTCTCCCAGCCAGAGAGACCATTGCTTCCATTTCTTGAAGCTCCCAGAATACAGTGGTCCCCCGCAGTTTTACTTTCTGTGGTTTCAGTGGTCAACTGTGGTCAACTGTGGCCCAAAAATATTAAGTGGAAAATTCCTGAAACGAACAAGACATAAGTTTTAAATTATGCACCATTCTGAGTGGCATGGTGACATCTCGTGCCGTCCTGCTCTGTCCTGCCTGGGATGTGAACCATCCCTTTGTCCAGCGTATCCATGCTATAGTCGCTACCTACCTGTTAGTCACTTAGTATCCGTCTTGGTTATCAGGTCGATTGTCACAGTATCACAGCTCCTGTGTCCAGGAAGCCTTTATTTTACTTAATAGTGGCTCCACAGCGCAAAAGTCGGGATGGTGGCAATTCCGATACGCCAAAGAGAAGCCATAAAGTACTCCTTTTAAGTGAAAAGGCAAGTGCAGTACAATAAGGTATTTGAGAGAGAGTGAGTACATTCCCATAACTTTTATTACGGTATATAGATATAATTGTTCTATTTTATTATTGTTGCTGTTAATCTCTTCCTGTGCCTAATTTATACATTAAACTTTATCCTAGGTATATATGTATGGATAGGAAAAAACTTTGTGCATCCACTGGAGGCCTTGGAACCTATCCCCTGTGGATAAGGGGGTCTACTGTATTTTAAAAATAATAGTAAAGAAACAGGGTTACTGAGTTGTAGTATATTTTAAATGTTTACTTGGAACAGAGTAATGCTTTTCACACCCACACAGCAGTGTGACTGTGCTATTCACAAGATAACAGAAATTTTAAAACAAAACAAACCACAACAAACCACAACAAACCACAGTGCACTAAAGGCCAGAAGCAGGATACATGTTTAAAGTTGTTTGATGAGTCTCATTTTTTTTTACCCCACCTGTGTTTTCCTGGTTTGTATGTTCGCCTCATTTGAGGGAAGGTCAAGAGTGAATGTGAGGAGAACTTAGGTGCTGGGGGCACCCCAGCGTTGCGCCTGCCCATGGAGTCCCCACATGTCTCCCAAAGCAGTCCACAGTGGAAAGCAGCTGCCTGCATGTGCTTGCTGAGTGAGAGAGAGAGGCCCCTGTGGTCAAGGTCGTGGGCTCGGGTCCCTTGCTCACTTAAGAGGCAGTCTGCATGCTGCCCCCTGCTGGTCATCACAGAAATGGGCGACATTGATCTGGAACTACCTTCCTCAAACCATGGGCTGGGGTTCCCCAAGAGGTCCGGGGTTCTACAAGATCAAAATTATTTGATAATAATAATAAGTTACTTGGTCTCATTTTCTCACAAATGTGCAAAGTTTATTGATGTGATTTCAGATGCCATATTAGAACTAATCTTCAAGAAACAACCAGCGATTGAGTGTCGGTGCAATGTGAAAGGGGATAGCCACAGTTAGCCGGAAAGGCTATTAACACACTCCACCCTTTTCCAGCCTTAGCGCGTATCTGCGAGAGCCCGGATGCCCTTTGTGCACTTTAACAAAACCACTGTTGGGCGCCGGCTGGTGTGGCTCAGTGGATTGAGCACCAGCCGGCCTGTGAACCAAAGGGTCGCCGGTTCGATTCCCAGCCAGGGCACATGCCTGGGTTGCCAGCCAGGTCCCCAGTGGGGGGCGCGTGAGAGGCAACCACACATTGATGTTTCTCTCCCTCTTTCTCCTTCTCTCCCCCCTCTCTAAAAATAAATAAAGCCTCACCCCCCCCCAAAAAAATAAAAAACAAAAGCACTATCACAAAAGATTGAATGGAAAGTCAGATATGAACATCCAGCTGTTTTTTGTTGAGCCAACCATTACAGAGATTTATAAAAATGTAAAACAATGCTACTATTCTTACGAAGAGTTTTTGCTTTGAGAATATAGTTTTTACTTTGTAAAATATGTGAACATCTAATGAGTTTATTATTTTAATGAAGTTTAAATCTGTTTCTGTTTTAAATATCTAATATTATAAATATCAATAGATATAGCCCATATTACTTGGAGTACTCAAGAATTTTTATAACGACTTAATGAGATATAATTTCCATACCATAAAATTCACGCTTTTCAAGGGTATAAGTCAGTGGTTTCAGTGCACTCTCGAAGTTGTGCAGCTGTCGCCACTGCCTAACTGCAGAATGTTTGTATCCAAAAGAAACCCTGAGCCCAGGCACTCCCCCACCCCAGCCCTGACGCCCGCCGATCTGCTTCCTGTCTCTGGATTTGTCTATTCTGATTATTTCACATAAATGGAACCATACAGTATATAGTCTCTTGTACCTGGCTTTTTTCACTTAGCATAATGTTTTCAAGGTTCATCCGTGTTAGGGCCAAATAATATTCCTAGTATGATAAACCACATTTCCTGCATTTATCAACTGATGGACATTTGAATTGTTGCCACCTTTTGGCTATTATGAATAATATTGCTGTGAACATTCATGCCCGTGTTTTTGTGTGGATGTGTGTTTTTAGTTCTCTTGGGTGTACACCTAGAAGTAGTTCCTGGGTCATATGGTAACTCTGTTTAACATTCGAAGAACTGCCAAGACTAATTTCCAACCTCACTGGTTTTTAGGAGTTAGAGAAAGAAGTCCTGTGTTTGAGAACCCCTGGGCTAGATGGGATTAGACCAGGGGAGTGTGGAAAACTCCCCTCATCTTTGCTCTGGGTTGATACCCTCAAAGTTGTTTCTGTGTGTGTGTGTCTCTCTCTCATCCTCCTTTTTCTCCCTCTAACACATCTTCCTGGTGGCACAGAGAAAGCCAGTGTGCCAGGCTGTAGAAGTTAAACCACCAGAAAGTTCTGGAGCAGGGTCACCTCTCTGGCAGGATTTCCGAGGGTGCCATTTACACCGTGTCTCCTGCAGGTGCACTGAGTGACAGTCTCTCTGTAGCCGTGTCTGTCCACCCTTCTCCCTACCCTAGCGCTGTGATCACTGGCTGTGGCGGAATCTCTTGGGGAGCAGAGTCTGTGAAGACCTTGTTAGCAGAGCTGGGGGAGGCAGCTGGCTTCAGCCACAGCCATGCGCCTGGGGTCGCTGCTCAGGTCCCCCTCCCAAAAGAGGGGCTGTCTAGCCATAGCCCCCCACCCCCACCCTCGCTCCCCCACCCCCAGCCCAGGCCCCTCCTGCGAGGTGATTTGGTCAGCACAGCAGGTGCTGTACTTGGAGGGAGCAGGGATCAAATCCACCCCCACCCAGAGCTTACCAGCTCAGTTGAAAATGAGGTTGCCCTCCCAGAATTACGAACCTTTTGAAAGAGGAGCTTGGAGGGAACAGTATTTAGCTGGAGGGGTGATTCTGAAGGTGAGACTCCAGGCATCAGTGGGCAACATATGGGGATAGGTTTGGAAGTGCCAGTGTGGAGCCTCAGGGACCTGTCTTCCATCTGCACCCCAGCCAATGACATGCTCTTTCTTCTTCCTCCTCTCACCTCAGATGTGACTCCCCGTCACTGCCTGGATGCTCCGAGCATGGCCGACACCATCTTCGGCAGTGGGAGCGATCAGTGGGTTTGCCCCAATGATCGGCAGCTTGCCCTGCGTGCCAAGTGAGTGCCTCCGAGGCCCATCAGGCCTTCCCTTCCTTCGGGTCCCTATCCCCTCCTTTCTTTGGCGAGATTCAGCCCCAGGGACCCAGAGAGAGGCGTTTGGAGAGTAGTGCCTATCTAATAAAGACCATACTCCACGCCCTCAGCCGGGCACTGAACAGCTATTCACCCATTTAACCACCATATGGAATTTATGTCCATTTCTCAGGTGAGGAAAGTGAGACTGGGCTCCTCACCCAAGTCACTTACCTTGTAAGTGGCAGGGCCAGGACCCACGCCGGGATCCTTCTGACTCCCGCGCCTATGTTATTTCTATCACAGCAGGTCGTACAGAGCCAGACCGCTTGCTTTGCCTTCCCTGTTAAGAGCACAAATCCCCCTGTCACTGAGTCTTCAGTCCCTGAGCCCCCAGAGGCAGGGAGCCTTTGCTCTCTGGAGGCCCACTTCATAGCCGAGTGCCTGGCACTGACAGACAGGACAGCGTGAAGGCCTGTCAGTGAATGAAGAGCTGCACCCCGGGTGGTAACAAACACACAGCCGGCCCCCGGGCATCCCAGGGCTCTGCCACGCTCCCGTCAGGGTCTCTCTGGTTCTGCCTTGTCCCTCTGGGGTCCTGGTTTCCCTGTTCTCTTCTCATCCTGGTGACTCCTCAGCCCCACTTTGGTCAGGCTGTCTCTACCTACTGTCCCCCTGTGGCTGGAGACCAGGGGCTCGAAAAGGCTTCTCTTGCCTTCCTGTCTCCCTGTCTCTTCCGGGAGTTGGAGGTCCCTGGTGTCAGATCAGCCCAAGAGTCCCCTTCATCTGTCAAACTGTGCCAATTACCAGAGCCAGCATTTCACGAGGGGGACCAAGTTCAAAAAATTTGCAATTGGATGTTATGAGCCTGCAGGGACACTGAGCTAAAACATCAAAGGGGGAGAGAAAAATTAATCCAAAATGCCCCAGAAGAGTGGAGTCCTGCGTGATCTGCAGTTCATTTATCCCTCTCACTGGGCTGGCTCAGCCCCGCAGGGGAAGAGACCAGGGAGGGAACCGGCCCCTCTCCCTCTGTCCTCTGATGCCAGGTAAGGTGATATGTCCTGCCTGGCGGGGTCCAAGGAGCAGGCAAGAGCCGTGCTCTTGTACCAGGGCTCCGAGTGACCCCTGCTACCCCTCCAGCATTCCCTTCAGGTTTCCCCAACCTCGCCTTGCCCTCAGCGGCAGACAGAAGCTGTCGCAGCACCTTTTAGAAGAGCAAATGCTCTTTTCCTCTCCCTGGGGCACACTGCCTTGTAATGCCAGGCCCTGTAAAGAGCGCACTACAGATCCCCGCATCCACTGCACTGGGGGTCTGTCTGGGAAGCCTGGGGAAATCACCTCCCCGGGCTTGAGCTCAGGTCTGTCCTTCCGGCCTCAGCCACTGCCAGACATTTCCAGTCCCCTGCTCCGCACCTGGCACTGGTTGCAGAGCAGTGAATAAGACTGCTGTGGTCTTTTGTCTTAAGGTGCTAAAGGGTACCGTGAGCATTTCACACTTAATGACCCACACGCTTTGGCAATGGAAATAGGCAGTAGGGGTGAAAGGAGTGCTGACGTAACCTGGGGATTGGGCGAGGCGGGGTTTCACTTAGAGTGCGATACTTAGGTTGAGTCCTGGAGGAGGGGTAAATATTACATGGGACTCTGGGGGAGGGGCTCCTAGAAGAAGGAACAGCATGTACAAAGGCCCTGAGGTAGAAGGACCATGGCACGAAGAGGACCCAGCAGGGGGCCAGTGCCGATGCGAATGCAGAGGGAGTGAGGTGGTGAATGGGATAAAAGGAAAATGGCAGGGGCGAGGTGGGCAGCACCTGGCCCTCCAGAGACTCACATTCTGGAGAGGAGACAGCGGGCCCCAGCGGGCCTCGAAGTGATGTTTAAGCCCTGTGATGGAGCTATGGCTGGACCTTATGAAAACTCAGAGAATGGACTCCTAACCGATCTGGGAAGGGATCAAGGAAAAGCCTCCTGGTGAAGGTCACGTCTGAAGCGATAGGAGAGAGCCTGTGGAAAGGGGTTTGGGCAAGGAGCACGCTCCCCAGGTGGAGGACATAGAGTGCGCGAAGGCCTAGAGACAGTGCGCAGCCCGGAACACGGGGAGCTAGAAGCAGCTCACACCATGTGAGGTCGGGGTGAGGGCAGAGGGAGGGGGCACCTCTGGGGGACATACAGATGGGTGCTGAATACCACTGAAGGCTCTTCTGTGTGGGCTGTGGCCTGTCTACAGGCAGCAGCCTGTGTGGCCTGTTCTGGCTGTATGGAGGGGCCCTGCAGCGGGACACAACGCCCAGGGGCAGCCACGCTAAGCGGCAGCCACGGCTGTAAGTGGGAGTGGGACCTGATGAGACAGGGGAGGGAGCCGGGGGAGGAGTCACATGGGAGGCCTAGTGGGTGATCAGATGGAGGCAGGAAAGTTATCTTGGAGGATACCCGGGGTGGGGGTGTGGGGGCGGGGGTGCTGGCAGGGCTGTTGGCTCCCTTAGGCCGGAGCTCCCCTGGCCAGGAGGCCCGCCGACTCCTGATTTGCCTTTGGAAAGCCATCAGACTGTGCCCTGCTGCTTTTCTCCTCTTGAGAAATCGGGAATCCTGCCTCACTGAATGACACGAGGCCCAGTAGGAGGGGCCTGCAGAGCCCCAGGCCAGCGCTGGGCCCTGCGTGAGCTGGGTAAGAGCTGTGCCCACCAGGACAGCTGGTGGTCGTGCTGGTGCTGTGCCTCTGCCTCTAACCGACTGGGTTAGAGCCCCCTATTTATACATCCTCCCAGCACCCACCTGCGTGTCCCTCCTGGCAGCATGCCCCCTGCGCCTTATGAGCCTGGCATCACAGTGGAGGCTCAAAAAATGTGCATTGAATGAATAGCTCTTATAATTTTTCATTAAATAAATATTTCTGTAATTGACTGGGCCTCCATCTCCCCCAGCAAATTGTAGTTCTCCAAGGCGGTGGCTTTGCCATCTTGTCTACCTCTGTTCCCAGCACCTGGCGCAGGACATCTCGGAGAAGCCGGGACCCAGGGCGGAGGGTGTGGGGCTGGGTCTGCTGCTGCCCCTCACTCCCCATCCAGAAAAGTAGGAAGGGTTTGAGTCCATCCCCTCAGCCCTTGGTCATAGCCACAGGAGGTGTCACTCCTGTAGCCCCGTGGAGTGGAGACAGCTGAGCCACCCCAGGGCCAGGCCCCAGCCCACCTCTCCTTCTGCCTGCCCTGGTCACCTGCCCTCTCATGCAGCTTGGTTACCCTCCTGCACTTGAACCCTCTGCTTTCAAAATGCGGTCAATCTTTTATCCTCGAGGTTTATTTTAAACCCAATTACAGTGTTTTCCTTTTCCATAGTAAACTCTGTCTCAACTCTCGTCTATGACTCAGGTCTAGGCTTCTATTCTTGTATTGACCATCTCCTGGGCTTCTCCTACAACACCTCCCGCACCGTGGCGGTGCCCTTCTCCACTTGTGCAGCGGGCACGTTCCGTGCTCCCACCTAGGGTGGTGCTGGCGCCTTTGCGAGGCCCAGTGGCTGGTGGATGGCTGAGCCGGTGTATGGAGCCTGGCATCTGCCCTGTTCCCTGACACACAGTAGCTGGGTGTTTTGTGGATATGACAGGGGGTTGAGGCTCGTACTGGGGTGGCTTCAAGGCCTGTGTTGTTCTCTCTTAAGGCTGCAGACAGGCTGGTCTGTGCACACCTACCAGACAGAGAAGCAGAGGAAGAGCCAGTGTCTCAACCCGGCCGAGGTGGAGGCCATCCTGCAGGTCATCCAGAGGGCCGAGCGGCTCGACGTCATGGAGCAGCAGAGGGTCGGGTAAGGGCTGCTCCGAGCTGGGTCAGGAGCAGGTCGGTGGGAGGAGGACAAAGGCACTCCGTGCCAGATCAGTGGGCCGGGGAGTCGAGCAGCCTCATCCTAGGGCTGGCTTCTTGCCTCTGGGTGTGAGTCAGCTCTGCCTGAACATCCCTGAGTGTAGACATGTAACCTGGCCTGTTGAAGCCTCAGTATACCCATCTGTAAGGTGGGGATAGCAGCTGAGGTGTGTGCCCCAGGCCGCAGAGGGTGAGTGAGTGCAGTGAAATGTGTTAGGGGCTGGTTAGCTCTGCACACTTAAGAGCCAGCTGTGGTCCAGCAGTGAGTTGATTTAAGTTGAGGCTGAGCCTGGATCATCCCAACTAGGACTCCAACAGGAGACGCTCTCCAGCTTGTTCTGCGCTCTTCTCCTGCCCGACATCCAGAGCTGACTACAACAGAGCCTTAAAATAGCTTTGTTGGGTCCTTTTTTGCTTGTTTTTTAAAATTTTTATTTATCGATTTGAGAAAGAGAAACATCAATTTATTGTTCCACTCATTGATGCATTCATTGGTTGACTCTTGTATGTGCCCTGACTGGGGATCGAACCCACAACCTTGGTGCATCAGGACAGTCTCCAACGAACTGAGCTACCCGGCCAGGGCTTTTTGTCCTGGTTTAATTACAAAAGCAATTCATACTTCCTTGAAAACCTGAAAAATATAGAAAAGCACAAATGGGAAAACCCAAAGTGTTGCGATGCTGGGGCAGGAATTACTTTGATGCTCATTTCCTTGTGCTTCTTCTATTTATCTTTTTCTATTAAATATAAGATCATTTTTAAAAGTCAGACATTTTTGCTCTGGCCTAGTGGGATCCTCCTCCCTGGGCAGGGAGGGGGTTGTGACGATTAGTGGGGATGATGTATCCCTACTCTGTCCATTCATTCAAGAACTTTCACTGAGTGTACACCGGCCACTGTAGATACCACTGCCAACAAAACAGAGGTGGCTGCCAGTTCATGGAGGTCATCGTATTGCATTATAAGTTGTCATGAAACGGGGTGGGTGGGTCACAGTGGGCCAAGGGGCCTTGGGACCCTGGGGAGGGGCATGTACCCCAGGCTCAGTGGGGTTCATGAAGGGCTCCCAGACGGG